>BMAO01038288.1:0-36599 GCA_019973975.1 Trichonephila clavata | reverse complement strand
CCTTTCCAGGAAAAAACCCTGATCATGCACTTTACTTAAGTGCTAAATATAAAATTTTACATTAATATCTTCTCACGACATCAAAGTTTTCATCGCATCACTATGTTCAGGGACTGCTGCCCTGAAAGGAAACCTTGTCAATTTTTTCTAAAACATGACATTAAATGCACAGAACTTTTATACAACTTCCTTATTGACATAAAATATGGCATATATATATATATATATATATATATATATATAGTTCATAAAAATAACCTTTATCTGGTTTCATTTTCAAAAAATTCCCAATCAAT
Organism: Trichonephila clavata; assembly: GCA_019973975.1. Taxonomy (NCBI): domain Eukaryota; kingdom Metazoa; phylum Arthropoda; class Arachnida; order Araneae; family Nephilidae; genus Trichonephila; species Trichonephila clavata. The sequence goes on along the minus strand of BMAO01038288.1, from coordinate 36,303 downwards.
CGCGCTGCGCTGTTAATGTTTTTTGTTAGTATTCCTAATTACGCCGCGCCCAGAAACCAGACACTACTTATACATCTTAATAATTACACAAAAAATATATACATTTTTTACATAGAATATATTACAACAAACAATACAAGTAATCTCACATATAAAGCCTCGTCTTTAATGTGTAGCAAAACAATTGCAATTCAACAAATGTTTTTCCACAATTTGGAGAAAAATTAAATACAAAAGCTTTTTCAACCGATATGAAAATACACAAACGCAGTAACTTTTGTAGGTTAATTTTACAAAAAAAAATAGACTAGCCCACATGGAAAATACTCCGAACTGTCTGTCAGAGGAAAAATAAACAAATTAGAATTATACAACCTGGCTAGTCTTTAGATCCAATCTGCATAGGCTTTGTCTCCAACCATGGCCTCTGTGCTGGATGACCTTGTCCTAGGGTTGTCCTCTCTGCGCTCCCACCTTCTGGGTCTCCTCTTCCATGAGTCCGTTGAAGTTGATATGCTCCTGCTGAGGCGTTGTTTTCCTTTGTGAGAACTGGAACTTGGCTGTTGTCCACTCGACGTCTGCTCCGAAGATTGTATGGACAGCTCCTTTCCTGATGAGGTCTGTTGTACTTGAATCTGTGGGATGGTCCTGGAACTGCTCTTTCAGAACTGTTTCCTTCCACCTTTCTATACCGCTTTCTGGAGGGACGAGACGGCATTGACGAGGAAACTTTCTCTTGTCTCGGATACCTGGGCCTCTGGTCTCTTCTTCTTTTGTATTTCTCTCCAAGAGTCTGGTTTCCTCTTTTCTCTCTTTCAGTCCAATACGGTTTTTTTTCCTGAAATTATACACTCACCCCCGAAGAAACAGCAGACTCCGTTCGTCCACGTTTTTTTTCTCACCTCCACTCCATCGCGTCTATTCGCAACTATATCTCTACTACCATTCTAAATTTCCTGATTTCGATCCTCTACGACAACCCCCATCACTCTCCGATTGCACCAATCTCGACTGCCCATCATCCGACCTGACTGATGCCACTGCACCATGATCACTACTATTGTCACTTTCCGACTCGGCAACACTGTCTTCTCTTTGATGGTAAATTCTCACCTGGTCCACATTAACAGTTATTCTTTTACCAAATTTTAATATTACTAAATTATTATTATTTTTTACACTCAGAACTTTATATGGGCCCTCAAACTTTGGCATAAATTTACCACTATTTTCTTGCTTGTCGAACTTAACGGGTGAGTTTGAACTAATACTAGATCATCAACTTTCACATTACTTTCACGCCTCTTTTTATTATAATATTTCGCCCACTTCTCGTGCTGGCGCTTTGTATGAATTCTAGCCTCCTCAAACAACCTTTCTATGTTCCCACAAACTAAATCTGATCCATCAGTTACCATAACTAAATTTTGAAAAGGGGTGATTAAATTTCGACCTAAAAATAATTCCGCCGGTGTTTTACCCGTTGTCTCATGTACTGCTGTCCTAATAGCATATCCGAACTCTTGCAGAAATTGATCCCAGTTAGTGTGATTATCCGCGACAAAACTCGAAATCATTTTTAAAAGAGTGCGATTAACTCTTTCTGTTTGATTAGCTTGTGGACGATATACCACAGTTTTAACGTGTTTTATGTTCAACCTGCGACATACTTGCTCAAAAACTTCGGATATCATTTGGGGGCCGTTGTCGGTGACTAACTTAACAGGAGCTCCATAACGCGAAATATAATTCTCAAAAAATGCATTGGCAATTGCTTTAGCCGAAGCTTTCCTTAAGGGAACTATTTCAACCCATTTAGAAAAATTATCTGTAATTACGAAAATAAATTTATAGTGTTCTGGACTAGTTGCAGGGTATGGGCCTGACAAATCTAAAGATATGATTTCATTCGGAAAATTCGTTACTATCGGAATTAATTTGACCAGCTGGTAATCCGTTTTTATAATTGACTTTTTGGCATTGGTCGCAGGTTGCTACATATTTATAAATGTATTTCCTCATGTACGGGAAATAACATGCGTCTTTTAATTTTAAGTAGGTTTTCTTTTTGCCTAAATAACCTGCCATCGGCGAGTCATGGAATTCTCGCATAACATCTTTACGTAATGTTTTAGGTATAAATACCCTTAATTCACCTAGTGTGGTTGTATATTTTGCATAATATAGCAATCCGCCTATCAATTTAAAGTCTCGGGACCAATTTCTGTAGATTGATTCATTAATGGAACTAACGTCCGGATTTTTCAAAAACTTCACGATGTGACCAAGCTCCGGATCATTTCTCTGTTCCTCTCTCAACTGTTCTCTAGACGATAATACTAACGATCTAATCACCGCACAAGACACATTTGGTTCTTCATTACTTTCTAACGGGTTCCTAGACACATATCAGCCACTAAATTTTGCGTACCTGGGCGATGTTCCCATTCTACATTAAATTTGCCAACTTATGCGTCCCCCTTATCATTCTAGACGACAAATTCTTTCCATTCGTTAATTTGGTAAGTGCAGCATGGTCTGTTATCACTTTAACCGGCAAGGATCCGAAATACGTGCGATATTTATTTAATGCCCATATGACAGCTAAACATTCACGTTCCGTCACACTATAGTTTCTTTCTGCGCGGTTTAAAGTTCTCGAGGCAAACGCCATAGGCCTATTATTCTGTGTCAATACTGCACCTACCCCCACTGAGCTCGCATCTGTATAGAGTTCAAAAGCTTGGGAAAAATCTGGTAATTGTAACACTGGAGCTTCTGTCAGTGCTTTCTTAATACGATCCAAAGCTTCCTGTGCTAATTCCGACCAACGGAACTTAGAGTTTTTTTCGTTTTTAATTATATAAGGGTTCACACATGTCTGCGCAGTTTTTAATAAACTTTTGATACCAACTCGTCATTCCTAAAAATTTTGCTATTTTGTTTTGCAGTTTTCGGAGGGTTTCATTTCAATAATTGCTTTTACCTTCTCCTCATCTGTTTTGACTCCTTCTTTATTAATAACTAAACCCAAATAACGTAATTGTTCCCTCGCGAAATGACATTTCTCACGATTCAACGTTAAACCAGCCTCCTGCAACAATCTGAATACTTCTCGTAAGTGTTCTACATGGCGTTCAAAAGATGGAGATGAAATAATCACATCATCCATATAACAGTGGGCAAAACGCCCGAGGAACTGGCTTTGAGAATCATTTCTATTGCCCTTTGAAAATTTGGAGCTGCCCTCGAAAGGCCAAATGTCATGCCAGTAAATGCAAAAGTACCATTTTTTGTAACAAACGCCGTCTTATGAACATCTTTGGGGTCTACTGCCATCTGAAAGTATCCGCTGCGTAAATCAAGCAATGACATAATTTCGGTGTGTGGAATATTAGTGATCAAATCATGAATTATTGGTAGCGGTTATCGTGGATATCTCGTGATCGCATTTAATTTCCTATAATCTATTGCAAACCTATAAGCTTCTGGGGCATCTAACGGCAACCCGTTTTTCTTCCGACATAAAACAACTGGAGATGCGTAGGGCGATGTTGTTGGATCTATTGTTCCATTGTTCAACATCTTCTGAACATGGTAGTTAATGACACCCTGTTTGACCCTGTCATAGCGATAAGGTCTCGAAAAACAGGAGGACTATCACCCGTGTCAATTTCATGACAAAACACATGTGTCAGACCAGGCTTAAGTGAAAACAACCCATGAAATTCCTTAAACAAAATCTGTAATTTTTGTTTTTGTTTCTGAATTTAACTTAGTGTTCGATAAATCTATCTGAACCGGTTCGTCCGAAATTGCCACTTTTTCAATTTGCGAATCCGGAATGATTAACGATTTAGAAAGAAAGTCAAAACTAATCTTTACAAGTGACATAAAATCAATACCTAGGATGCATGGATATTGCACCTCAGCAATCACATGAAATTTCCACAACTTCGAAAATTCTCTTATTTTAATTCTTAACTCAACTGTGCCTAAATTTCTGCATTGTGACCCTTGAGCTGTAACTACTTCAGCTAACGATTTCTTAATAGGACAAAAAGAAAAATATGATCGGTATGTTTTTTCTGAAATAAATTACTTTTCCGCACCTGTATCCCAGAGAGCTTTTAGAAACGTATCATGGAAAAGAATCGGCACATACGGAAGATCAACTGGTGATAATCGTAATGAATTAAGTTTAATTCTATTATGAGGATCTCTTTCAACACGATCTCTTAGAAAGTTTAAATTGGCATTTCTTTGTCTTTCGTTGTTGCAATCAACACGCCTCCAATTCTGCTTTGCTGAATCATCTATAGGACCCTTCCTAACCGCCATCCTACGGATCTGATACCGGTCTGTTCGCTGATTTGGCTGATTGTAGCGATTTCCTCCCTCGAATCCCTGATTTTGATAATTACGACGAGAAAAATTATTCGCACCCCTGCCTAGTCCTCTTTGAACATTTTGACTATTTCCGACCCCAGTATCTCTCCAATTTCTATTATTCCTTCTTTCCTCAGGATTCCTACTCATATCCCAACTTCGTCTAGCAAAATTATTACTCAAACCCTGGTTTTCCCTGCAGCTATGACGTTCCTTATACCGGTCTACGAACTCTACCAACTGAGCTTTCATTGTGGGGTTTCGAACTTCTAAATAATCCATTATTTGGGGTTCTAGTCGCATTACTATGTGATCGACCAATTTTATCTTATAATTCAAATTTAAAGCTTTATGAATTTTTAATAGCTGAAAAATAAAGTCTGACGGGGCTTGACCTCTTCGTTGTTTCGATGAAAAAAACTGAGCCTCTAACTCTGATTTATTCCGTATTACAGGAAAACTATCTGACAATTTCTTTTTAAGCGTTGCAAATGCAGTCGCTTCTTCATTTACACACTCGAACCCTATAACGCCAAACCAGTCTAACGCTCTCCCAATTAAATGACCTTTTAAATACGCACATGATAGATTCGCCGGTATTTCATAGTACGCTATATATTGTCATCTATATTAGATATAAACTCAGACACATTTTCTTTACCCGAAAAAAATAATTCCGGCAAAACTCTAAATCCTGCACTTGCTCTTAATTCCGGTATTTCGTTTGGGCGCCAGTGTCGTAGCCTTTCACTACCCCTATGATTATTAACTCCCCTTTGCATATTATCTAAATTTGGGTATGTTGGATTCATGATTAACGACTACTTAATTAATAAATCAATATTATTTATTGACCTTTCTTAATAGAGAAATACACAAATATTAATCGAACTTTAAGAACAACAAATTACAGTGGAGTGTGAGAAGAACCCGATTATGAACGACGGAATACTAACTGAAACCACGGAGAATAACGTATACAATCAAACTACGCATTTATATCTAATTTATGAAAATAACTGACCTGGTACCTTTTTCTTAAGGCAGGTTTTTCTAATACTGGATTGCTCTAAGGAGCGGCTTCAATCTTTGGTATCTTTCAGTTCCGTCCCGAACCGAATTAATGAACCTTTTTCAATAGTCTTCTCCCGGCGAATATATTTCCACTAGATAAACTAATCTCTCAGAATCACCTTCTTAATCAACTTCGTAATCATCCTCATTCTCTTCATTTCATTTCCCCCTTTTATATCTTTTTCGAACTCGCTAAACCCGAAACTATCTTGTTTGCATAAGTAATTTTTGGCTCTCGGCGGAGATTGGTTAAAATAAATAAAATATTTAAAGATTTGAGAGAATGTTAGTGAAACGCGTAAGCACCCGTCACAAACTGCAAAAATGGCAGAAAGATATACAAAATAAATTTTCTTCCTCCTGAAAATTGGCTGTTACATCTTCTGACTGTGTTCCTTTCGATTATTTTTTTGTGGGGATACTTAGAAAAACAATTAAATAGATGTAAAGTAAGAACACTTCAGGTCTTCAAAAAGTAGTCAGAGGAGCCAGGGAAATAACCTCCAAAATGGTTGAAACAGGTCTTTTGGCTTAGCCTAAATGTCTATGTAAAGTGTACTATGCTTAGGGAAACCGCATTGAAAATTTCACGTAAATAACTTAATTTAATAAAAATTAATCAGGCTCTGAAATTGGTCGCGTTATTTTTGAATCAACCGGTGTTATTGTCCTGAAAAATCCGTGACTGATCTCCAAAAAAAAAAAAAAAAAAACTCTCACTATTGGTAACAATGTATTCGGTGTTATTCTTTTTTATTTTGCTGTATTCTCTGGTTTTCCCTGTTATTCTCAAGATGTGAAGTGTTTTAACACGAGAATGCATATTCACTTTCGTCGAATGATTTCCTGTAGGCTTCATGCGCTGTAGGCTGAATTCTTTATGAGTCTTACATATACACTATTTTTGTTACCAAATATTTCCTTTTTCGAAGTATTAACAGTCTATAATGATTGCCTTCACCCATTAGTAATGGTTTTGGATGAGGTTTGTAGCCTTTTCACCCAATACATGGATTGGGAAAGGAAAATTTTTCGATTCAAAATCCATTATTTCAAAATTTGGGGTGAATTCAGTCATTTATTTGAAGTGAAATTGTGCGCAACACCCTGTCTTCACGTAAAATTGTTTTTCTAGAATCGTTCAGATCGCTTAATGTTCGTAATATAATTTGTTTCAGAATATTTTTTCAACGTTTTTTCATGATAGTAGAAAATCAACATGCAATGATAGTAGAAAATCAATAGCAATTTAGCACACTCAATAACCTTCTTCCTTCAAAGGTATTATTTCGTCTTTTCCATTATAAAGCAGAAAGGAAATTTACCCAGAATTCCAATACTATCCTCTTCAAATTGTAATAGACAACTATTTTTAATACACTAAAAAATTCTGCGCATTCTGTTTTCAATCCGGCATTACTAATGCTCCCTAATTGCTTGGAATAATAGAGCATCTCATTGGTCGAAAAAACAGTAACTTATTATTACAATTACCTTGTGCTTGTCTTAGGTTTTTTTTTTCCTTCAAAATATTCATAATACTATAAACTTTTATAAATTCTACAAACATATTTGAAATCAGAACGGATAAATACATTAGAACCAATAAAAATGGTTCAATAATTTCATAACGAAAAATTAAGTAGCAAAAAATTGAATGTGTTGAGGACTTTTTGCCACCACTGCCCGTTCTTCACATTCACTTGTTTTTATCGCAATCGGACAACTCCTTTTCAGTGTATAGAGGTTTTTTTTGTTTTGTTATAGAGTACGGGTATTCTATTTGCGGTATATTTCCTATTAATCCTCTTGGGGAAACTTTGGGGCTAGCATTCACATTAATTCACAGCCTTTCAAGAAGAACACGTGATATTTAAATTAGTTTGACTGTATAAAGTCTAGGTTTTGTAGATGTAAGATAGAAGGAGCTGTGAAGCTGTTAAGTAAGTGTGAATACTGAAGTATTTCATTCACAAACCTAGCGCGCGTTAAGGAAGTAGTTGCTGAGATTAAATTATTAGATTGAAGATTTAAGATAATATAATCATAATAGGCTATCGGTTCATTAGTGCTTGCTCTCCTTATCTATTTCACGTAGTCGGGTTTACTTAGAGTCGGGTATTAGGAATAGACAACGCTTTAGATATCACTCCTAGGTTTCCTCTTGTAGCTTCACTTAGGATCGTTTAAGTGTGTGTTCAAAGGATTAATAAAATGAATTGTTATTATGGAGTTTGTTGGTGAAGCTTTGTTTCCCCCCCACACCTAGAGCCGCACAGGACGGAGAGAGAGGGGTACCGATTAGATCACCACCCCCACAGGGGTGTGCATTAAGTCGATCGCTATCGAACGGTGGACCCCCTAGACATTTTGGGTTGACCACCTGAAGACTAGCAGTTAATAATTATAAACCGAAGTATTAAAGATTGGCTTAAATGCAGACAAAGTCTTCTGTTGTTGTTACTTATGCCACCTGGTCGACAATAACATCAGATTAAGGCCCACGAAATTCATCGTGGGAAAGGGCCAGCTGTACGCCTGTCAGTTAGCCATAGCTTTGAACATCATACAAGTGACAATACGATTTGGCAAGGTTCCGTCCCAATTTTGAGTAGTCAGAGGCTCCCATCTCTTTTCTCCTTCCACTAACCTCACGAGAGGACTTGTGGCCTGATGTTATTTAGAGTACTCCCGTACCGCAAAGGGGCACAATACATTAACAAACATCCATGCTTTTTCCGGGATTCGAACCCATTCCCTACGGCACCGCTATCAGCGTCACTAACCACTATTCTGGATGGGTGGCTAAGTCTTCTAAAGACTCTACTTAATAGAACTAACTTAAGAATAAAATGCTTTATTTTTTAATTTATTTTGAATTGTCTAATAATAAATGCATCATATTTGATATTATTATATTTGTGGCTATTATTAGTATGTTTGTATCTTGCGTTTTGTTTTAAAAGTGTACATTTTTTTAAATTTTAGTTATGTAGGCAAATACATATTCACATTTATTCTTAACTTATAACAAATATTGCAAACTAGGGGTCGCCAACCTTTTCACTGTGGCGTGTCAAACCAATCTACTAATAGGGTTCAGAGTGCCACACAGAAGGACATATTTGAAACAATTCGATTCTTGCTATGATACATACAAAGTTAGAAAATAGAGATCAATAATATAGATGTACTGTTTTATTGCATATTAATTTTGCATTATTTAAAGATACTTTTTAATATACAAATATATAAACAGTATATATAATATATATATATATATATATATATATAATATAACTCTCTCTCTATTTCTTCAACATAAATTTTTAAAAAATTATATTGCACTTACATTATGTATTTTTAAAAATTTATTAAGATAAGAAACAGACAAATAAATTATAAATATTCCCCTTCATTTAGTTAAATAAAAACTTTAACTAGAACGTTGTGCTTGCAATGGTCTACTTTCTATCGCAAAATTATGAGTATGATTCGGACTTTTAATTTGGTACGATTCTGAGAACATTCAGTCGTGAGCAGCTTCTTTGCGGACTCGAAATATTTTTCATAGGATAAAAGATTTGATCACTTCAATAAGTAGAACCAAAAGAGAAAGTAGAGTGCATGCAATTAAAACTCTTCAAACAATTAAATCTTTCCAGCAATGACATTCAACAATTTACAAGATAGCTGTACATTTATCTAGAGTTATTTTTCAGATTTTTTTTTATAATTCCGTGAATGTCCGTAATTCTAATGTTTGCCAAATACGGTCCATTGCAAATTTATCAACTTCCATCCCCTCAAAAATTGACAAATGTGTAGAGTAGTTGCCGCTAAGGATTGCTCCGCATGACACATGCGGCACGAGTGCCGTAGGTGGCCGACCCCTGTTATAGACCTTTTTCTTACCTCATCACACCTACTCCGCTGAATGGACCGCAACACCATGAAAAGATTAGAAGCAGCCGGTTGCCTGGAAAAGTCTGCCCACCCCTGATATAGAGTGTGTTACAATATCTCACTACATAAAAAAGTTTTTCGGGGTGATGTAATAATTTAACTCACACACGAGAATAATAATAAAAAGGCAAACAAACATAACACATTTGAGTTGACAATCTGTATGCAATGAATAGGAGCAGTTGCGTAATTTTTACAATGGGGGTGGATCCCCCTCTAGTTATTATATTGAAATAATAATTAATGTAGTTTTTTTGTCTTCTTTTACTAAAAGTATCACCTTTTCATAAACTCAATAAGTATGCATGTTAATTATGAAGAGTATTTTTTTTTGTTTGAAATGTGTGGAGGTTTACATTTTTGGGTTACAGAACTCGGTAAACTCGAAGCAGCTTCATTTCAATAATTTTCGGAGAGTAATGTTATTTAGACGAAATAGATTAGTATCAGCAAGGGTTTAATTAATAATTTCCTCCACCATTCGAAGGAAACAGGGCCTTCCTGTTCCAGGAAGCAGTCCACCTCCTCGCTTTTGAGATAAGAAGGGAAGGTCGGGCTCCTTTAAGAAAACGGAGGGGCAGCGTTACGGGGCATCATTTGGCAAAGCACCATCATGCAGCTTAAGTTTCTGTTTCTCTTCATTGCCTTGGGTAAGCGGCTCTTTCAATTCTCACAACAATTTCCTTTATCAATGTACGATTTTCTCTCCCAATGTATCAGAGTGTTAAATTAATAGTGACTAAAGCAAGGGTGGCACGATGGAGCACGCGAAGATTTACTAAAAACTTTAAAAAAATTTTGAAAAGATAATAACCCTTTCTTACAATTTTATTCAAAAATGAGGTTATCTGAGATTAAAAAAAATCTTCAAAATTTAGATCAAAATAGGCTTGTGAATAGATTTTTTCTGCCAATGAATAAAATAAATACCACTCAAAACCAGCTAATGGGCACCTATAATAACCTAATTTTGTTAGCATCTGTGGGAGCTAATCCTATTATAGATGACTTGTTAAAAATGTATTTTCAAAAGCCACATTAAGTAGATACTGAGCGTTTAATAAATATTTTGAAATAAATGATTCAATGATAAATGATTTCCCATTTTTATTTTATATCTAAACTAACTGATTGAACTTGTAAAAAGTTTTTCTATAATAAAACCTAAGTTTGTATTTTCGTCTTATTTATTATATAACTTTTAAATTTTGACTACATAGAGTTGCATTTATAAAAATGTGCTGTTGGAGTAAAAATCCCATAATTAAGCATATAAGATATATTTTTTCAATTTTCCAAATTTGTTTGTTGGAAAAGTTAAAAGTGGCACGCATAATTATTTTTTATCTACTAGTAGCACTCCTCCCAACAAGATTGGCTACCCCTGGACTAAAAGTACAATGCCGGAAAAAATGAAAAGCAAAAATCTTGAATAGTTTTAAATTTACGCATTTGAAATGGATGCTAGTTTAAACAGAGTGCACTAAATAACGCTGTTCATTTAGATGTATGCTTTGTATATAAGAATTTGGACTATTTAAAAGCAGTATTGGAGAGCTCGTGGTTTAATGACTTGATGATCAAGGGCCAGGTACTTGATAAAAAAATAAATAGCATTTTTTATCTGTATCCATAAAAGTAATACGCAAATTTAAACTATTTTTAATTCCATTCTATTGTCTTTTACACATGTAGAAAGCCGAAAATTTTTTTTAAAGGTGCACGAAGTTTTATTTACAAAATTATTTTAATTATCAGAGACCTTCCCTTGTAATGTGCATTATTTGAAGTCATTGAATTGGAAAGTCTTTTCACAGTTGTGATATTATTTTCAGTTAAACTAATGTATGGTGGTGTAAATTTCACCGTTTCTGTAAATTTCCCATAAATCTTCAGTTGTGTTCAGATCAGGGATTCTACTTGATGTACATTCAAAAGTTTCAGAATTATTAGCCAGGATCTTATAGTGCTCAAGTTCCATCTAAATAAAAGGTCATGCTTTAACATGCTCGTATACTTTCCAGATGTTTTCAAAGATGCTTCCGGCAAAACATTTTCTTCGAAGATGTCTTCTGAATTGGTTTTTGTGTTCAAATAAGCAACTGGTGTCTTTCCATTAACAGCTTCCCGCCGCAACGGGAATCTGGATGGCAGTAATATTTAAACCCATTGTGATTAAACCCTTTAAAAAGTAACATTAGGCCATGAATGCCCCAAAGCAGCATGTCTCTTCGAGAATTCTAGGAGCTGTAATTTGCTAAATTCTATGCGTGAGTATCTTGATAGAGTTTCAGGCACAATTCGGCTAGTGTAAGAGGGGCGATCCTTTATGGATTAACGCGCCCTGTTTTCTTGAGAACTGTTTGACGAGCCGTGCCGTCAAATAATATTGATTTCTGATTATTAGAAAAATAATAAAACTAAATACTAACAATTCAAAACTCTTTATTTACTAAGAAAAAATATATTTTGTGCTGTATAGTAGTAAATTTATTACTTATACGTATAATTCAAGTTAAAGTAACATTAGTGTGATTTCTCTTATTGTGGATTAGATGGCAAATAATTTAGCGAGTCTTGAATGTTATTCATCTCTGAAAATAACGACTCGTCCTGCTATGTTTCTCGGCCCGCCAAGTCTGAAATTCTGTGTTACGCTGTCTTGCTCTTATTCTTTCTTGCCAGAAACGACATGTTAAATAACGACTAAAAATCGTAAATATAACTCAAATAAACTTTAAAACACAGTTGTGTCAACCAAATTTGCTATGCTATGCGTAGACAAACTTGGTATCTTTAGCACTTGTAGTACACGACGTAACTAAGGCAAGGCAATAACAAACGAGTGCGCTCCCCGCCTCAACGCGACTAATCAATCGCGTTTTATCGTAATACTTGTACTTCATAGTGAACTTTGTTATTTTGAACTAAAATACAAACCGTTTTGATCAGTGGTGGACCCAAAATATTGTGTCATGTGTCATTGGTTTGCCATCCCTGGGCTAGTGCGAGGAAGGTTCAAATCAATTTGTGAAGAAGACAACCTTTTATGCCTGTCAATGGATCTTATTTGAGAAGACTTCTTCAGTTTCGCATCACGTTTGAAAATGTCTTAGAATGGCTTCATGCTACGCCTGTTTCCTGGGAACGTTTTTTAAAACGAAGGACCAGGTCTTGTTCGATAAATGAGATTATTTGTATATCTTTTCATTTTCACAAAAATTATTATTTATCTCTGGCACAAGTGTACTATTTCTGAAAGCAAGTTCATAGCTTGAAGAAAATACGCCAAAAATGAATGAAACAATAAGCGCCTTAAAACTGAGGATGGTCGTATAATTTTTTCCAGTGTTTCGCTTGTGTAAAAAAAAAGTAATTTAAAAAAAATTTGGTTACAATTATTTTGAAAGGAATAGTGTAGGCTTATTTTCTGCAATATGTTTAAATTTGTGTAAAATTCAGATGCATAGACGTTGGAAAAACAACGAAAAACAAAAAATTTTCGATTGGCCTATTCCCCCCACACACATCAGCGTATTTTATGTTTCCTGTGTGAGTATTACTTCATGCAATCGCGGGCAAACTAAAGCCTACCCAGAGGTTTCACCTGGCACGCCGCAAAACAATAGTACTAAAATTTCAACTTCACTGTTGTCTTGCAAAATTCCTCTAAGCGCGGGATCCATTCTCCAAAATTTTCAAATTTAACCCTAGTTTACATGCGACAATAAAGTTGTAGGAATTTATTTGTGTTAAATCTGTACAGAATTTTAAAAAAAAAAAATTTATGAATTTCTCTTGAATTACATAGAAACAAAATAATATTATGAAGTTGAAAATCTCTTTGTTGAATTGTAATTACTATTTTTATAGCTAAACATGAAAAAACAAAAAAAAAATTGTAGGAATTGATAATTGATTATTATTACTTATGAACAAATTTATTTTCTTAATAAAAAAATTATTATATACCACGTTTTTATAGCCTATTTCATGCATTGTCATACACTTCTGAGCTACAGTCCAAAATTCAAGTCTCTAGCCTATCAGGAAGTTAGTTTAAAATGAATTACAAAATTCCACCCGGACAGACATACAAAAAAGCAAGTTTAGAAAAAAAATTAACCTGGGGGCCCCTTTCGCCCCAGAACCACGAAATTCTATACATAGACGCAACTCGGCCCGTGCTATCGACAGATGGTCTTTGTTCGTGTAAATTCGTGAGCTTCCGGAGTTATGAAGCCCTTCGTCGAAATCGGGGCTCGCCTCTTCAGGAGTCCGGGTTCCAGAATAGAACTTTTTTTTTCACATTTTCATCCGTTGTCGTCCACTTCTGAGCTATAGGCCAAATTTTAAGTCTCCAGTTCATCGGGAAGTTACAAAACTCCTCCCGGACAGACATATAAGAAATCAAGTTTATAAAAAAACATAGTAACCTGGGGGCTCCTCTTTAACCACAGAGCCACGAAATTGTATATGTAGACGCAACTCGACCCGGGCAATCGACAGGAGGTCTTTGTGTAAACTCGTGTAAGTTCCGGAGTTATGGGACCCTTTGTCGAAATCAAGACCCGCCTCTTCGTGGGTCCGGGTTCGAGACTAGAACTCCCCCCCCCCTTTTCATGCATTGTCATCTACTTCTAAGCTATGGACCAAATTTCAAGTCTCTAGCTTGTCGGGAAGTTAGTTTAAAATCAATTAAAAATTCTACCTGGACAACGAAGAAAGCGAATTTAAAAAAAAGCATGGTAAAATAATCATTGCCTTGCATTTTTAAGAAGAAAAGTCCAAGGAAAACACATGCGGTACGATTAAAATAAAAAAAATCTTTGAGTTAATTACCTTTTTATACATTTTTTGCTAATTACTTATGTATATGTTATCATAAAAGTATCGCAATGTCATCCAAAACAATCGTGTATATAAAATTTCAGTTCAACGCTCATCAGCTTTGAAACGTGAGGGGAAAAAAATCTTTCAAAGATTTGACATAAGTCTCAAGAAATGAAGCCAACGTAACGTGGCTGTATCTGTCATTCGTTAAATAATTAATGTCAGTCAATTATTTTAATTAATTATAATTAAATTACGGTATTGTTACCCAAAACAATAGTGTATAGAAAATGTCAGTTCAAAAGAGCGCTTTAAAATAAGAGAATAAAACCTTTTCAAGTTTTGACACAAGTCGCCAAAAATGATGCCAATGTGGCTGTATTTGTAATTCTTTGAATAATTAGTTTTAATCAATTAATTTTTTAATTATAATTAAATTGCTGTATTTCCATTCAAAATAAGCGTGTATATAAATTTTAGCTCAATTGAGTACTTTAAAATGCATTTTATTAATGATTGAAAATTTGAACAAGATAAATACAGAGAGTGAGCTAAAGAGAGAGAGAGAGAGTAGGAATTAAAAAAAGCATTGCCTTGCATTTTAAAAAAGAAAAGTTCAAGGAAAACGCATGCGGTACGATTTAAATAAAAAAAAATATGTGAATTAATTATTTTTATACATTTTTTTATAATAAACAATGTATATGTTATATATGTAAAACATAATGCTGGCTCAAAATACTACAAAAAACAAACCATTTATTTTATATAAAAAAATTTAAGAATTCGTGGATTTTAAAATGATATTTTTTTCAATAACTGACGAAAACACTGGAAATTTAATTACAAAATAAATAGAACTTTATTCATGCAACAAAAGTAGGTGAGGTTTTTATAATAGCATTATTTAAATTCGTAGCATGATTTTTTAAGAATGCTCATTAAAGATTCCTTAAAAAAGTACACATTCTAAATGCATTTATTTTTTAAAAAATAAGTATTGCTTTGATTCAAAAATGCGTACCAATTTTTTTTACATACATTAATGGAAATAATGTCTAAAAGGATTTAGCATCATACGAAAAAAAAAATAATCTCAACATTTTAAATGAAGGAAAACTGGAGATGTTTTTTTTTTAGATAAATCTGTTATTGTACTATTAATATAGAGGAATATATCAAAAAATATAAAAATTATCATAACTTTGGATATTTTTCAATTAGAGCTCGCAAATTTTATGAAATAATAGACAAGTATATAAAAAAAAGTATTTAGGTTAAGGAATGTTTTTCGATCTTCATCCAATTAATTGTTCTGTTTGTAAAGACGCAGAAAATACTGTGAAAATTGTTTAACACGGAATTGTAATAATTTATCGTGTTAAAGGATCAACGAAATGAAGTTTATCAGATTACGTTTTATTTACATAGGGACGCAAGTATTTAATAAAAATACATTCACAAGGAAATGTAATGCAAAATTTTCAAGGTTTTGAAAATAAAAACATTTATTGAGTTTGGGGGGAAATAATCTGCTATTTTTCTTTGTAATGACTTTTTTAGAATCAAATTGTCAACAAATAGTTCGTTGTAGTCCATTGTGTTACTCAATTCAACAATGGAATGTGCGTCTAAATAACTGCGTATGCTTTTTCCTGATGTTCTTCTTTTCGAATGACATGGGGACAGGAGCTCATTATTCATTTTATTTTCGTTGTCAGATATCGCATCAATGATAATTTTTGAATTTCGAACAAACTCCGAAATGCCTTTGTCTGCTGAAATTGGGGATGTACACACATCATCATCATCAACGAATTCTTCCGATGATGAACCTGCGTGGCTGGGGTTTTCCATAGTTTGTTCCTTTCCAGAAGGGAATTATTTTCGGGATAAGTGATTTTTGGTTAGTGTGAAAAAAATGCATGAAAATACATAGTAGTTTGTCGGGACCGCTGTATTATTTTGTATTAAGCGGGTTTTTTTTTGCAATGCCTATTTTAGCATCAAATTGTCAATGTAGTCCATTGTGTTACTCAATTCAACATTGGAATGTGCGTCTAAATAACTGCGTATTCCTGCAATCCTGATTCCTAAGGCCAGGTGTTTGCTCTAGTACTACTGTGGCTAAGACTATTCTATCATGACTATAGTTATCTTAGGTTTATATCTAATTTTTGTATATTTTGTAATATGTATATATATATATATATAAATTTAAGCTGTAATTCATTGATATTAAATATGTGACGGATCTATACGCAACTCTACCAATTGCTTGGGGGGAAAATATTTATTTCAACCAATTTTCGCCGAGTAAGGAAGCGTGATTATGCAAATGAAGTATATTATATAAAGTCTGTATTCGCAAGTTTGAGGGTTTGGTGAGTTCGTTTGTTAGTTGAAGATGAAGGATCGTGGAATTGTTAAGAGAATTTGGAATTTAACCATGAAAATAATTGCTAAGAGTGCATCAATCGACAGTGATTAAATCCAGATAAGGATCTCCTGCAAAGATTCTAGTGTAGGATCAACTTCATTAAAGTACAGGTATCGTGATCCTTGTTTAATTAGAAGTTAGCTTATTAGTGTGCGACGTAGTTTATATTGAGCGTGTTTAAACTATCGTGGAATCAGTTGAGGGTCCGTATTATTATCCCCGTGCTATTGAATCTCACATCCGCGCTCTACTATCCAATCAGTTTTCTTAATTAGATTGTTATTGTGTGCCCGATTGATATTTTTGTGCCAATAAATTAATTAGAGTGAGACATGCCTAGTGATTATTCAGTTTCTCTCACACACCTAGCCAGATCTGCGAGTAGACAAGGGGTTTCAAATGGAAGCAGGAACCGTCCGGCATTACAAATATATATGGAAATACCCCGAACTTAGCGATAGGTGAAACAAACGTAGAGTGACGTAGGTCGGGTTCGAGTAAGTTGAGGTATAATTACGCATATAAATACATATAAGTTATTTTTAGTTGGTGCCGGAGACGAAAAAAGTAATGATTCAGAAAAAAAATATCATTATCATAGTATAAATTTAAAATAGTTTCTTTTTCAGCGATAATACCGTAACGTTGACGAACGATGGTTGAATTGAAAGGTAGAGCAATTTTCAGAAATTCCAGAATTTTTTCTATACTTTTTATAACAGCTCTATATAATTGTCGATTCCATTAGATTAAACTTAGTTAATAATTTACACATATTTACTTTCAGATAAAAATCATTAATGTTAAGAACATTCCAAAGATAAATTTTTCTTTTCTTGCTTGGTGCAAAGGAATCAGTTGCACTTCGTTTGCATCCCATAGCCAACTCTTAGATCTGATTGGGTATTATATAGATAAGAAATACGATAAAACAATTATAAAATGTAATAACAAACACACACTCTGTATATAAGAAATAAATAACGCAAAAGTAAATTATTATAGCTTTGCAATTATTATAGCTCGGGGCATGTTGTCGCGGCCCGAAGGTCGTGGGTGTGAGAGGTATCAGTAAAGAAGAAGAGTTTTACTTATTATCATAAGAATTTTACTCTATCTTTAGAACTTTATGAAATATACTTTTGTAACATAACTCTGGGAGTTATACCAACTCCTAACCTGTAATTGAACAACTAGATTATCGAAAGATCTTATCTGGATCTCCTTGTTAGGATCTTTTTTGAAGCCCGATTTCAGGATCAGCTCCAATGTCGGTTACTTAACCCACCTTGCATTCTCCGTCGAACTATTCATCTCAAGATGCGCGACCACCAGTCACTGGTTACCTTTTCTTACATCTGGATTTCACACCTAATGATCAGTGCTTAACCATTGACTTGCATACTCAATGATAGACCCTTAAATAATAGTTACATTTGCACAAAATTGACATCTCTGTGGAAAGTGGCTTTTAAACTAAAATCACTGTTAAAGAATATTTTCCCCAAGAGGATTAGTAGAAGACACGAATAGAACCCGTTAAATTGTATATCAGCTAAGCAGGAAACGGGGAGTGAGTAATAGAGTTGTGTAGCGCTCAAAGAAAAGACTGTACTATATAAAATTTTGTATTATTTTTCACCTTTCCTGATAATATATTAATCAGCAAAGTTTTTCCTTCTACCCCAAACCCTCCCTTGGTATGTAAGTCACTGTCTTAATGGATTGTTTCTTTTCCTGTGGTGGCCCTGGACAGGTGGAAAGTAAAGAATAGACCTAGGGGTGCAAAAGTTCGCATACAAAACATCTGACTGGGAGTTTTAAACTTCGTTTTTAGAGATCAGTTGCAATATTTCTTAGATATCTTACATGCTGGGACGTCTTAAGGCATGAGCCAACTGGGCCCCCGGGTCTCATTTTACTCTCGTCTTAATAAGATCATGATCCGTATAATTTTAATCTATTTCCGCACATATTCTCCGAAAAACAGAGAACTTCTAACTGCCTGTCAACTGCAAAAGCGGTAAAACTGTATTATTTCGTAACGGCCATTGTCTATCTCTATTCTTAATACCATAAAAAATCATTCAACTCATTGAGTTGAAATGCGCCATCGGTCGAGCCAGGTTGTGCCTAGGTTTTTGAGATTGAGGGTCGTGCACATTTATTCGTTTAAAATTCCCGTTTAAACGAGTATTTGACAATGCATTATATATACTGTCTACTTTTAAAGATCCCAGGGAACAACTACTTTTGCATAGGTCCTCAAAGAGTCTTAATATGTCCCTGCTTCCATGCATGCTATTCTAAATCAGTCAGAGAGTCAGAAGCACGTATCTGCATCGAAAAAAAGAGAGTCCTCTGGTGATTGGGGTTGATTTGTAAACATCAAAGGGTTATCTACTATCGAACCATTAAGAGATTGGGATGATAAACTGAGATAACCAAACCTGAGATAACTGGGATAAAAGCATTTCATACCAAGCGAATGAGATCTTCTGTGCTCTCGTCAAAGCGGTCAGGATAAAAATTTGTCGAAATCCTTCTGGAAACAAGACTTTTGACGATAAACAGATGACCGTGTAGGCGTAAGGAGGATCCAAGAAGCTAAAACAAAGAAAAAAATGCTTTCAGGGGGCTCATTATCCGTAATAGTTTGGCTAGCTATGAAATTGTCTCGGAGACACATTTTTGCCAGAAAGTAGTGAAAACCATGACAAAAGTTTGTCAAAACACTTTTAGAGAGCCAATAGAGCTCCTGAACGTAAACCTAATCAATGAAAGTGATTGGACTGCCCAACAAGGCTCTGTTACTGCTCGTAAAAAAAAGACGACATAGTGGTTGGTGAAAGAAAAAAAATGCTCCGGATATGAATACGAGGTGGGACGTGGGAGCTTCCCTTTTTTTAAAATGCAATAAACCACACTACATGTTTCATTCGACTTTATTGTTATTTTCCATCCACCATACAATATTGGAATTTTAAATGTATACAGTTTTAAATACAATGTCTGTTAAATGTCGCCCTTCATTGTCAATACACTGATGCGGTAGACATCGAAAACTTAGAGTCACCTTTTCAAGCACATGACCAGGATACTGCCAATTTTGGCTTGGTTGTTGTTCCGTAGGTTTTTCAGGGTCTTGGGGCAATCTTTGCAAACTAAGGACTTGAAATAAGCCCACAGCAAGTAGGTGAAAATCAGGTGAGTGCAATGGCCAGTTTACGTCTGTAGCGGTACCATCTATATAAGCCAGTAACTACCTCCGCACCAAGGTGATCATTTTGGTGTAGTGGATAAGTTACTTGGCTTCGGATCCAAAAGTACCTGGTTCTATCCTACTGGATAAGCGCGCCACTTCATTGGTGACCCTGGCTGAACTCAGAAAGACGCAACGTTCTGAACTATCGTGGCGCCATCTATCTGCAAGCAAAGTCGTCAAAACTCACTTGACGCAGCAAAGTCGTCGAACCCTCTCGACGCAGCAAAGTCGCCGCACCCACTCGGCGCAGCAAAGTCGCCGCACCCACTCGGCGCAGCAAAGTCGCCGCACATCGCCAAAGTCGTCTCACATATGACGCAATCAACAAAGCCGTCACAACTCATGACGCAGCAGCAATAACACGCTTTAAACAAATACATCGTTCGTTCGCCCTCCACCGACTCACTGGTGGGGTGTATGTAGCGGTACCATCTATATAATCCAGTAACTACCTCCGCACCAAGGTGATCATTTTGGTGTAGTGGATAAGTTACTCGGCTTCGGATCCAAAAGGTACCTGGTTCTATCCTACCAGATAAGCGCGCCACCTCACGTCCTCGCGCAGGGATATCAGTCATTGGAGAAAGCTGCTCTTAAAACTCAGATGGAAACCCTGGAAGTGTGGGTAGTGGTCAGATCTTGTAACTACACGTTATCAACATCCCGTTCTTGGACAGCGGGTAAGAAGAATTGTTGTATCATTGTCACATACCAGTTTGAATTAACACAAGAACTTGTTCCACATTTTCAGATGTTCTGACGGTTTTCGGAAGTTTTTTCTCTTCTTTGGAGACATTTCTTATTGATTGGAAGATATCCATCCACACTAAAACTCATTTTCTATCAGAAAAAATACGACTTCGAAAGGCACGTTGCACCTCAACCACCGACCGACAGTTCGAGAAATATGCCTCCATGATAAAAGCGCGCTGCTGCCTCGACCACAACATGTTTGAGACTGAGACGGGTGGGAACACAAATATCTCACTCCACCCCTCTCCACGCTCATTCCCTCCCTTCGAGCATCATTGCAACATGTTCAAAGCAGGAAGTTCCCGCACACCCACCCTGTATTTTTGGACACCAATAAATTAAAAGAACACATATATTGTCTTTCCAGCAAACCGGATTTAAATCCATTCGAACAGCTTGAAGTTCCCTGTAAAGAAAATGGTGATGGAAATACCCATGGAGGTAGTGCATACCTCGATAGATGACTGAAGACCCGTATGAAGACAAAACGTGATTCTTTTCAATAGAAGACATAATAATCTAAATTTAAAGATATAATAAAATTTTAAAAAGATTTATTCGAAATTTGACGAGAAATTTTTTATTTTTCCATTGTATAAGAACTTCTAGGCAGCGAATACCCCGTCGGGCTCTTTGAATTCATCGGTATTTTTGTTTTTACAGCCTTCGCTCACGCTCAGAATCTAGAGGAGGAGTGTGAAGAAAAAGCGGGAGAATGTGTGGGAAAACTCTTATTGGCCGTGCTGGGGGACACCAGTGAAGAAGAAGTCTGCTCGTAAGTCATTTTGATCTTTTGGAAATTTTTTTTCCTCCTCCATCGATTGAGAGTGCAAAATAGAAATGACATTTTCACTTCCCACTTTTTTAATAAACTGAAAACTCTTCAAAGAAATTTAAAAGTTTTCAAAAATTGAAAGAAAGAAAAGTAGGATTATTTTGTACTGTATTTACAACATTGGGTGACGCAAGATTAGAGTTCTTTAGAAACATTTATTAACAATTTCCGCAAAGAACAGACATTCTATGCAACACCACACATATTTCACCATGACTAGGTATGCTTTTTTCTTTTTTACATAATAACAAAATCTCACATTTTTTACGATTTTTTCAAAAATGAGTCATTATTGATGCGTTTTTATAAAAATAATTTTTCAATCGTTTAGTTCGGATTTCGTATTATTGAAATGAATCAATATTCTGTACTAAAGAAGTCTCTTAAAATCAGCGATAAAATGCCCTTTTTATACAATTTTTCGAAAAATACTCAAAATTCCATTTTAAAAAACTTGGTCGTTTATAAAAATAATCACACTAATTTTTTTCCCCTTTCTCTGCCAAACGTTATTATACGTGTTATCTCCAAATGGTGAAAAAATTGCTTAAAAATTACGGATTTAAAAAAAGTTTTGGTGTGTATTATCTAATACCCTTTCAACAAGAATTCATTTAAGTACTTTTTTGCCTTTTTTTGCTTAAAAATTACAGTTATTTCTCATCGATATGTTAAATTTGTAAAGTGTTACGTAAATTCAAGTCCTCAAAAAATTAAAACTTTAAAACAAATCCGCAAACTACGTTTACTGTCATTTTACTTACTGGCGTCATTGGCGTCCAAGTCCAACCTGTCTCACAGGCAATGGCAACTTTCATTCTTTCCCTGCGGGAAGGACACGACAACAACAACAACAACATTGGCGTCGAAAACCTTTTTTAGAGCTAAACACCTTTTTCGCGAGGTATGACTTATACTTCGTTCCACATTAACTTGGCAGTCTTAATCACATCCGCTGCTGGGGGTTACACTAGAAGAAGAGGTTGTCTATAACAAATGAAACTCGCCAAATTTGGCGAGAAAAAATGCGCGTGAAAAATTTATTTTTATTGTCTTTAATTCTATAAGTTCATTTACTACATCCGTTAATAAAACAAAAATTTCTCTAATATTTGTAAAAATCTTAATTGCTCTTACACCGATAGCATTCTTTTTTCAATACGTTTATAATATTATAAATAATTATTTACAATACATGTCTTGTTTGTATGCTATCTTAAGATATGCCAAAGTATTAAATAGAATTTTGAAACTCATTTAAGGGGTGTTAACTTTCTCCAGAGGGCTGAAAATATAAACAAATACATTTATCTCTTTGAAATTAACATTAAATAATTCGAATCTATTACACTTTAGTTATAAAGGAATGGGGTTTCAGAAAAGTGTAAAATGTTTAAAATACAATCATAATTTCAAAAATTATAAGCATATGAAAATAAGAAGTATTTCTAAAAGAAATATTAAATTTGAAGGTCATATCTTTTTGAATGTATTCCTTATATATATTTAAAAATATATTTAAACTATCATTTTAAGTTCTATGAGTATATATATATATATATATATATATTTAAATATATATAAAATACATCACACAAATATAACTAAGCAAATGCTCGAAATCATATGAATCCTAGAGTACGACATCCCATTTCAAAATATCAATGGCGAATAAAAATAATGAAGATCAACGTTTTCAAGCGAAATTAAAATTGTATAGGATAAAATTTATAAAATATCCAAGTGCAACCTCGGACTTAGGACCGATAAGTGGGGTTAAACTAGTTTGATGGCGCCAACCTTCCCCCTATTGCAACTTGGTAAACTAATCTGGAAATATGCATTAAAATTTAAAATTTTAAAAACTTTTTAAAAATTTAAGATTTAAAATTTAAAAATTTTTTTTTAATATTTCTTTTTTTAATACTTAAAAAATTAAACTATTCGTCATTGCATTCTGAAAGATATAACATAAAAATGTTAAAATTCTAAGACAACTTAGTGCATAATAAAACAACCATAGAACATCAAAGATTATGCACCGATCTTTGAAATGGTTGTATAGAATGAAAAAACCTCAAAAGTTTGAAAAAATCAAGAATGTAGTATATTCAAAAATTAAATACTAATTAATAAAAATTAAATACTTAACAACACCAAAACAGATTACATAAATCATCAACAACAACAACAAAAAAACTCATCCCAAATCATCCTATTAATAAATGAAATCGATGAACGGTATTTCAATTTCTCAACAATTTTTCATTTCTCCTACTTCAATCATAGCTCTACATTATTCATTACTCCCACAAATGCCACGTTGTAACCCAAAAAATCAATATTCTTACATTCGAGTTTAAATATGTAATATTAGATGCAAGCCAAATTGCATTCAAAAAGTTTTTTGATTGGTAATAAAAATTTTTGGTTGTTACTAACAATTTTAAAATATAGTCTTGTAAACGTTGGTCTGTGTGTGTATCAAAATGTAACCTGTGTGTGGAATGCACATATTCTTCACAGCTGGACCACTAACAAGCTGACTTTCTGGACCTAATGTTGTGTGGTGGATCTGGGCATTTCGCAAAACCTATCGTGGAATCTGTCGCAAATTGCCAGTTTTTATGAGTTTAAAAAGATTTTTAAGAAATGTTTTTGATTTAAAATTGTTTTTTTTTTTTTTTTTTTTTTGTTTTTATTTTGTTGTTAAAATTTGTCTCTATCAATTTTAAATAATCCGGATAAAAATCAATGTTAGGTTTAAATTCCCTGTCGCAACCACAATAACAATTAAATCATCTATATATCTCAACAAAAGGCATGATGGATCATTTCTTCGACTTGATTCATAATGGTGTAAATATAAGTTAGCTAGACTATTACTTGCAGGGCCACCCTGAGGCGAGCCCTTTATTTGTTTGTAAAGTTCGTTATCAAAAATAATAAAGTTCTCCTGTATTACAAATCTAATTAGTATATTGAACTTTTCAAAACCAATACAATTATTTAAATCATATTTCCCATATGCATCTGTAAGTATCTTAATCATATCTTCTATTTCGATAGAGTTAAATAGGTCTTCAAAATCGAATCCATGCACTGAAAATACCCCTTGTTGCTCAACCTTCTTTATTACGTCACCCACATAGCTGTTTTTTTTTATAATAAAAGTATCTTTATATAAATTTGTCTATTGTATCCTGTAATATGTTCTGTAAAATTCTTCCCGATTTGGATATATAAGTATTGAATCAATTTGTTACACTGCCGAATTTGACTGGATTTTTATGAAATTTGGGAGTCAAAAATATATAGGGATATTTAATACTACTGCCAGAAATATCCAATTGTCTACAAAATGCTATATATATATATATATATAAATAATTTATATATATATATATAAATGATATAAATAATTTCATTACTAAATCTGCAGTTAAATATGGTTTGCCTTTAGAGGCATTTGATGAATTTAAGTACAATATTTTAAAAGACCTGATGAAATTTAACTATTGTTCTAAACCAGTACTCACTTATAAAGATGTAAAACAGAAAATTTGTGATTTACAAAAGAATTTTATCATTGTTTACATAGATAAAGTGCCTGGTAATTATGCTATTATCTGTAAGTATTTTTATAATACTATGATTAATGAACATTTTTTAAACAATAAATCTTTCAATAGATTGGAATTGTCAGAAAAAGAAATTACTAATCGAATCACTGCTATATACAAGAAATTGAATGTTCCCACTCATAAGATTAAGTTTCCATATATATTTTTAACACCTAAATTTCATAAAAATCCTGTTAAATTTAGAACAGTAACAAATGGTTTTAAAACTTATATCACTGATGCAGGTAAAATGCTGCACAATATTTTGCAAGAATTCATCAATAAGCAATGTAATAAAGCTATAATAAAAAATAGTAAAGAAATTATAGATTTTTTTAAAGATAAAAATACTTATTCAGTTCATAGTTATGACTTTGAAGATCTGTTTAACTCTATTGATATCAATGACGTAATTAGGGTAATTTTGGATAATTACAGAAATTATAACCTTAATATTAATTTACAAAAATTTAGAACTCTAATAAATTTTGTCCTAAAAGAAAATTACATTAATTTTAATGGTTCTCTGTACAAACAAACCAAAGGTTTGCCTCAGGGTGGCCCTGCTAGCAATAGTTTGGCTAATTTATATTTACACTTTTACGAAAATAATTATATTATTAATAATGATTATTACATTTTTAGATACATAGATGACCTAATTATTTTTGGCAAAAATAATAATTATAATCCCAATATCAATTTTTATCCGGAATATTTAAAGCTTCTTAAAATTAATAATAATCCTGTTATAACTAATTACTTGGATGTATCATTATATATTAAGGACTATAAATTACATAGCAATATTTATGATAAAAGAGATGATTTTAATTTTAACATTCTTAAAATTCCATCATGGAATTCTAAATTATCCATCACAATATATCGAAATATTATTTTGAATTATATTTATCGTAACAAGGTATTAGTTAGTGATAAATCTAATATATATTTAAATATTAATAACTTTATTAAACATTGTATATATAGAACTAAGTTACCCTATTAAATTTATAAAATGTTATATAACAGTTAAATAAAAAAAGTTTTTTCAGTTATACAGTTTATAGATAGATGGCGCCTCTAGCTATGTAATTTTGTAATAATATATTTTATTAAAAATTAATCGTTTATGTCTGGATGGTATTTTTATTTTATATAAATTTTAAAATAAAATATAGAAATTTTAAAAGTATATATATATATATATATATATTGTAACATTGCTACTTTCTCAATACATAATAATTATATGCGTTACTGTTATTGTCCATAAGAAGCGAGTATGTATTCACGTGGTAAGTCTATTAGTTTGGCTTTGATTTTAAATATTTTAGTAATTATTAAAAGCTATAACATTATAGTATTACATTAATAGCTTATGGTTTTATCTATAATATAGTTAAACTTCTCTAGAAATTTATTGCTTTCCCTATGGCCCAGAATACTGGCAAATTCAGGTGAAGGTTGGCTGGCCAGAAAACTTTGTTTAAACCTGCATTCCTAGTTCCTAAGGCTGGGAGTTTGCTTATAGTATTTCTGTGGCTAAATCTTTCCTATTATGACGATAGTTATCTTAGGTTTATAACTATTTTTGTATATTTTTGTAATATATATATATATATATATAGTAACATAAAATGAAAGAAATACATGGCATAATAAAA
Organism: Trichonephila clavata; assembly: GCA_019973975.1. Taxonomy (NCBI): domain Eukaryota; kingdom Metazoa; phylum Arthropoda; class Arachnida; order Araneae; family Nephilidae; genus Trichonephila; species Trichonephila clavata. Next base: position 9,455 of record BMAO01038288.1, on the reverse strand, counting down.
TTGATAATACAAAATAATATCACTAACAAAGCTAGAAGATTTAAACCAGATTTCAAGAAACACACTTTAAAAATGATGGAAGAGTCTATTATAGAAGAATTAACTAAGCGTATGTATAACATGGAACAGAATTAGATCTTTAAAATGTAAGAAGCCAGGAGTCAATAGACTAAAATGAAGACCTGTTATGATTTCTAAAGCTGTTGCTGAATTAGGACCAGCAAAATTAGGGTTAAATATATTTTATGGATCCTACCTTCCCCTGTTCAGCAGAAATTTTATACATAACAGGAAAACATACCAATATTGAAAAGTTAGGCCTAAAACCAATCACGTGTAATTTGCAACCAAAAGAAAAATAAAATAAAAATAATAGAAAATATGAAAGAAAATGAATCCTAACAAAATACAAATAAAAATAATTTTGAAAAGGGGTAATGAAGCAAAAACTTACATGAAAAAATGCAAATAACCGGAGAGCGGGAAAAACTGTACGTATGAGAACAATACGCTAAATGATCGTTAAAAATGACGTGTTAAGTTGGTAAAACCAGATGCAAAAATTAGTGGCGCCACCTGGATAGTTTTTTGTAATTAAACAAAGCAAACAAAAACAATTGAAAATAATAAAAAACAGAAGGAGAAAAAACAAAGAATAATACTTAAACTTTGAAAAGGAGAATTAGAGAGATAATTTAGAAATATATTTAAAAATGAAGTTAATTGGATAGTTGTATTCCAAGCAATTATTGCGGAATAGCTTAAAATTATTTTGCTTAACATCATTATCTGTGACTAAATCGTTATTTCTTTTTATAAAATTTAAGATGATATTTCTAAAAATAGATAGATGTAGGTTACTTTCCCAAAAAGGCATTTTAATAATGTTAAAATCAAAAGAGTCTCTTTTATCAAAAATATTACTAACTAGTATATTATTCTTAACAATTAATTGTAGGTCTAAAAAGTTTGCAGAGTCATTATTATAATTGGTTTTTAATAATTTCAGATATTGGGGATAATATTTAAAACTAGGAACAAAATTTACTATATTACTAAAGATGATTAAGTCATCTATGTATCTAAAAAAGTAACAAGAATCGAAACTAATGTTATCATATTCATAAAAGTGCAGATAAATATTGGCTAAACAGTTACTCGCAGGTCCTCCTTGTGGAAGACCTTTAATTTGCTGATAATAAGAGTTATTGTGAAAAATATAATTTTCATATAGTACTAGATGAATAATTGAAAGATATTTATCATACTTAATTAGTTTATTCAAAGAATATTTGTTATAGGCTATATATATATATATATATATATATATATATATATATATATATATATATATTATGAAAAAACTTTAGCATGTACGGAAGGTGATTCCAAACTACTAAAAAAAGTATCATGTACTTCCACTCATACTTGGTGATGTTTCAATATTGACCGATAAAGATGAAGGATTGAGATTAGTACCCATTTTAAAACCGAGCTTAATTTGGATTTTGTTTCTGGTAGAGCACTGGGGATCATTAGGTATGGTACAACCATTAATGCGATGTTTTCACGATTCGTAAATCATGTATCTACTAGACGTTCACGTATCATAGTGTAGTTGCCACAAGCCTCTCGTCAAGTGATTAATAATGGCGGCAGTATTAATGTAATTAATATTCAAAGTAACATTAATAGTGAAGTGAATAAACATTCTTTTAACAATCTAACATAATTAATATATATATATATATATATATATATATATATATATATATATATATATATATATATATATATGAGATGATTTTGGCAATGTATTTTGTAGCTTAGCTGGTGTTAGTTTTTTACATGTAGATTAGCCGAGAGGTAGTTATATAGGTTGTGTCTTGATAGAGAACTTCTTCGGCGCTAGATTCATTCTTCTTTTATTTATAATCACCAATATATCAAATGCAATCTCATTTAGAATAATTTATAGACGCTAACACACACATAAAGCAGAAGCGACACTTAGCAGCGACGCGGACACGTTGTTGACAAACAGGCTAAGCACAAAGAGAGAGAGCAAAACGAAACGAAAATTAGAATTTTCGAGGGCTAGCGCGAAGCGCTTATACTCAGTTTGAGAAGAAAAGTTAACCCTCTGGGTGGTTGAGGATCTAATTGAAACTCATTCAAAAGCGGTCTACTTTTTCAAAGCTGGCGGTAGCGAAACGGTTCCTGTGCACTTTTGCGAACTACTTCGAAAATGCACCACAATTTTATGCCTTCCCCCCTTTAAGATACGGGAGGTCTACAAGCGCTTTTGTTGGGGACGATTTTATTGCTTTTTCGGTTTCTGTGTTGTTGGAAAAAGGGGAGATCTCTCATTCATAGCTGTTGCCTTGGGAGAAAATTGTGTGATGAACGTTGGATCCACATCACGGCGAACAGAAACCATCCAATTTGTTGAATCATAGTAACAAGCAAATAAAGGATAAAAAATAAAGATTTAAAGAAATGACGAGTTAAAAGTTGAAAAATATTTTTAATAAGCAAAAGAAAATTAATATTTTTCTTCTATTACTTTTTAAAACTAAAAAAAAAAAAAATTTTGATTTTGGTATTACGATTTGATCAAGACAGAAGTAATCTGTAATCATTGTTGAATATCAGACTAAGAAAACGCAAACCGATTTTCCTGTTTTTTTCTCTCTTTTTTTTAAAAAAAAATTATGAGGTAAAAAAGTAAAAGTGATCATTTTTTTTAAAAAGCAAAATGAGAATAAATGTAGTATCATTATATACCAATGATTCCCAAAGGTATCTATATGCACTCCCAGGGGTCTATGACGACCTGCAAGAGTTCCACGCGAGTAAAAAAATAATTTGGGGGGTCATGAGGTGTAAATGGGGGTCTATGATCGTGGTTCTCATTAAACCAGATCATGACGTTATTCTTTAAAAAAATTTGATCCAGTGGGAACTAGATTTTACCAATTTAACGTTTACTAAATTTAGTGAGGTTAGTTTAACAACATAAAAGTTGACTACCATACTAGGTGATAACATAAATTTTATTAATACAATATTTCAGCATTTTTTTCCAAAATTAAGCTAAAGAAGTATAATATTGAACGTCACGAATTTTTTATATTTGTCACAGTCTGTCAGGACATTTTAACCTACGTTTAACATTTAAATGCCCTTGCTCAGATTTTGAAACTAAGTTTGAGATTTTTTTTTTTTTTTTTTTTTGTAATACAGCAGTAGACAATGATTTCAAATAGTCGCTTTGAAAAAAAAAGTGTCATATTGCAATAGGAACTTATTAGAATAGGTCCTAATGAAGATCTTATAGAAACGGATGTCAGTAATTTTGACTTTAAAAAGACATACCTGATATTTGTCACAAAATATGGAATATCATGAGAAAGTTTTTAAATGTGTTTTTCCTTGTGAGAGGGAGTTTCACTGAGTTTGCCAATCTCAAAACGAAAAAAAAAAAAAGAAAGGAAAAGAAAGAAAGAAGTAGGCACTTACGAAAAAGGAAGTTTAGAGTTAAACCTGACAAGATTGATATTAAATATTGAAAATTTGTTATTGAAACACCAGATTCATCCTTCTCTTTAAAAGCATTTGTTCAGTTATTTTGTTTTAACTATAATTCATTATATGCGCTTCTTAAGTTTTAAACGCAGAACTATACTTCATTACAGTTAAAAATTTAATTTTTTGAAAGTAGTAGCACCAATTATCAAAAAGATATTTAAGTTGATAAATTTGCAAAAATTTAATATTAGGTAGGCAGGGGTCTACCCGAAACCGGAAAAACATGGCAAGGGGTCTATGAGACAACGAAGTTTGGGAACCTCTGTTATATATACGATGAAGAAGTTTGTACAATAAAACTGGGCTTTCTGCATTTAATTATATTTTTAATTTAAAATAACATTAAAGAGATTTTAATACTTTTAATTTATGCAAATTTTAATCCTTAAATTTATACTTTTCTGTTGAATGAATTTTTTGGGCATAAATCAAATCTCATCATTACAACTTACACTAAGAATAAAATAATACTCTCACCACTTCAGCATTTTTGTCGGAATCACATAATACACTTTCAATCAATAATTTTAATAAGGAAATATATTTTTCTTAAATGTGTTAAATGCGAAAGCGTTTCTTCCCATTTTCTACTCAGATTTGATTTTCATTTTTCCGTTTCTTTAGTATTACATCCATTAAATGCATATTCGCATATATTTATAAATGGGAAATTGTCATCCGTAACTACATCTTTCAATTCAGTCATTGCACAGATGTGTGTGCATTACTGATTAATTTTGTCTTTTAAAAACAGTACACTTAAAACATTTTACATAAGTAAAATTAACTGACAATTAATAACATAAGAAATTTTATAAGCAATTTTAACATTTAGAGATGTATCCTTAATTCCAGGATTAGAACCTTACAAATTGCTATTTTATTCTTAAATATTAACAGTATAAATTCATTATCCTCATAATTCATTCTATATTGCAAGAAAACCCTACCTTTTGCTTTTGAAATGTTATTATATTAAAAATTTCGGGTAGTTTTGTAAAAAAATTACACATGGTGGAGAAAACGGATTATAATTTTTGATTTTTAAATAATATTCTCTTAAGTGTCGAGAATTTTTCCAAATTTAAGGCATAATAACAAAAACATCAGGTTTTTTTTAAAAAACTTTTGTGGGCCATATATTTGGAAAGCTTGCTCTAATTGAACTAGGATCTCTCTCTTATCATTTTAGGATACTTTTAAACTGTAAAAAAAGCCTAGGCTCTAGGCTGGATCTTAGACAAAGCATACATTCCAGAAGACCTGAAAACCAATTAGGTTTTAAGAAATTTTAAGTTTTCTGAGATTTGGTTTTAGTTTTGAATTCACTTTAAAGTGTTTTTGAAATTCTAAATTAAATTAATTGAAAATATTTTGAACACAAGCCACTTTTTCGTGTGAAATGGGTATTAACTGAAATTTTAATTTCTAAAATCATTTCTGTTTGCTATGTTTTGAAGCTTTTGAGTTCTCTCACATTTACTTAATTAAGATTGATTTAAAGCCCACTATATTTATTTGTACTTATAATTTATATAATTTAAAAGCTTTTTACTTTGTTTTCATTAATTTTTTCCTGTTGAGAAATGGCATGACAAAAATGTAAGCAGGCTTCTGTGAGAAATAACATTTGAAAGGGAAGGAATACGCGACTGAAATTTATAAATCTAAAATCCAGCTTTCACAGATGATGTTACAATTAGACTTCAAAATGTAAATGTTCTGAATATAAATATTGTAAAAAGAACTAAATATTTCCCTAATGTTAAACTACATTATAGTAAATATTTTGTAGTACTACTTTAGTATTTTCAAGTCATGCAACAAAAACCCAAACTTCCTAAACTACCCCGATTTAAAAAAAAAATTGACATTATTTACAAACTTGGTGATTTCGGGAATACCTTTATATCACTATTATTTTGTGTGTATAAATGTTTTGTGTATTTAAAACTCCTGTGAAAATATTAGGTTAAGATGAAACCGAATAATCTATCACAGTAACAAATGTTATTAATATTGCGTAAAAGAATATTTTGAATTAAAAAAGAAATTTTCAGTCATAATTATTTCAAGTAGTGTTTGGATGTAGAACATAAGTTGGAAAATAACATATTAAAAATTAGAGCTTTACAGACACTATTAGTTTTTGTTTTTGCCTTTCCAAATTTTATAAATGTGTTTTTTTCAGACTTTTAATTTTGAAAATGTGTTTTCTAATCCCTAACGCTTTTTTTTCTTCTAATCTTGAATTATCTTGTAAATACTCCCAAACATATGATCCATAAAAGTTCATATGGATTTAGGACTGGGAGCTCCAGTTATGTTTTTTAAAAAATCTTAAAGTTAACATTTGAAAAATTTCGTGTTTTTCCAGGTTTAGCTATAAAAATAATTATTAAAATCCAACAAAGAAATAGATTTTAAATTATATACTTTTTGTTTCCAATAATCTAAGAAATATAAATCATTTACAATAATTAAATATTTTTAATAATTTAGTATTTTATAAAAGTTTTAAAAAACTTGCAAAATGCTCAATGCTTTAAAATTGTTAAATAATGGCTTGTCAAACTATCTTATTATTTTCAGAATCAATATAATAGCATAATTTGAATATAAAACAAAAATTTATTTTACTGTTATAAAACTGTTTATGACTTCTATTCATAATGTAAAAAGAATGAAATATAAATACATAACTTAGTGCAGTCAAAAACAATCATAATTTGTAAAACTCCGGCCGCACTACTAATTCCAATACATTTTACAAACTGTAGCTAAAAACAATTATATTCTTACGGGACCAAAAATTTATTTATGTATGGAAATATTTTTCCTTATTAAATATATTAATGAATAATTACAAGATTATTTCTAAAATCCTAAAAGCCTTTAATGGAGAAAAAGCCCGACATAATTTGGATAGTTAGAAATTTCATTATATAAATAGGCATGCTTTAAAACAAATTAATTTGCAAAGAAAAGGCAATTTACAAACATTTTTGTATTTACTGAATATAAAATAAATCAGAATTCATCCTCAAATATACATAATTGTGTAAGAAAAGGTTTTGTTCAATTTACAAACAATTGCAAAGAAACTTTTATAAATAATAATTTAAATAGGTATAAATAGCAAAAATTATCAAAGAAGTATACAAAATATTATTAAAATTTGCTATAAAATGTTTAGTCAAAGCAAAATACCTTTTACAAAGCCAAAAGTTTATCTAAACAATTGTACATTACTGAAGCTAGAAGTGTACATTTGCATATAGAGGGCAAAAACAAATATATTTGTTCAAAACATTTTTAAACCGTTAATTTTAAGAAAAAAGATTTTGTATACATTGATAGATACGTCATTGATTGATTGATATACGTCGTTTATAGCACTGTCACAGTGTGATATTTTTCGAAACACGGCGCTGCACACAATCGTTCAACATTACAATCTTTACATTCAAAACGTGTTTCTCTTCGAATGCATTTTCCGTTATCATTTTTCTTAAGGTAGCATACGACACATTTCGTGGTGGTTTGTTTTTTCTTGAAGAGTCACTTTCCACATATGAAGCCATTATGAAGCACATATTTCCATTTATGCCTTCCAATTAAACGGACTACATTTTCAGAAATTTCAGAGGTAACAAAGTTTCGAGAATCGGAATTACTACTTCCTTCTTCTATCAATCGTTCAATCAGTTTCATTCGAAAACCAATATGATTTAAAATACCGCTATTTTTTTTATAGATAGTGAAGGAATTCCACACAATTTGATTTAACAACTGTCGAAAAATCTTCTTGTAGTATTTCCTTTGTTGATTTCGGGCAACAGGATAGTAGGATAGACACTGGTCTGATCTATCAACACCACCCATGGTGTTGATAGATAAAACACCGCTGCTTTTGGTTTCATTTTCACAGAATCTTGTTTCTTAGCTTTCACTTCCATCATATCAGCGTTATGAAAAATGCTAATCATATGCAGGGGTTTTTTATCCTTGTACTTCAAAACACACATTTTTCCCATTTGGAAGGCAATAATTTCCACTTTCTTCACTTTAGAATCTTTTAATGAAACAGGTAAACCTTTTCTAGGTAACGGACTCGTGGCTGGCGTATCATGAGTTCGAGCCCATTACCACTGAAGACCCGCCGTGTAGAGGAACGATGCACGTTAAGTCTGTCAAGAGCTGAAACGTCCCTCTGTTGGTGTGGTGTGTTAGTTAGGAGAAGGAGAGAGGTGCTAGCACAGGTGTCATCCTCGTCACTTGACTATGGTTCAAAATGACGAGGTTCGTCGCCAAAAGTTCTCGAGTATAGCTGAACAGAGCGACGTTAATATTCACTCACTCACTCAACCAAATTGTATGAAATTTACGAAATAAATGAAAAAATATTAGAAGTGGAATAAATTAAAAATTCAATTTAAAATTTAAATATCCAAAGAATTATTAGTATTTATGGTAAATTTTTTTCAACTGCGTACGCGAGATACCTACATAAATATATTTTTCGAAATTCAAATGCAGAATTTCAGTGCAGCTAATATAAAATTCCTGGTTTTGTATGGTTAAGATTACAAAAAATGTCCAAATTTTAAGTACTTGTTCTTCAGCCAACCTCTATAATAGAATCTAAATGATAAGAGATTTTGCATAAATAGATATTTTTTTTTACTTGAATTTAAAATGGATCTTTATATTTATTTATTGACGCAAATGTCAACTGTAAATTTGTCCAGGTGCTCTTTTCATTTCTCTTTGCCCGAAGATTCAAGCTTAAAAATTTGAGCTTGTTGTTCCTATTCTCTTTGAAGGAAACTGAAGTTCAGATATTAAAAATTCTATTATAATTCGTTATCTAAACAATAAAAAACTAGGAATTGTATGTAAGATACTCTGAACACCTGGCTTTTGATATTATGAAAAACTAAAGGATTTTTTTTTAAATAGGTTTTTTTGTTGTTATTTTTATCAATGCGTACAAAATTTTTGCAAGTTCTGTTGTACAGAAACTTAAAAATTATTCATGTTTAGAATTTTAAAAGTTTAACAGGTTTTAAATTTTGAACCTTTTTTTTTTATAAATTTTTGACACAAACGAAATAATTCCTTTTAAAAAAAAACTTAGAAGTATTAATTAAAATAAGAAAAACGAAACTGTAAATCATCCTCATTGTTTTAATATATACTTTGAATTTAAATATAGATATATCATAGATATTTTTAGAGATACATTATAAAAAAACTTAATTCTACTTGAGAATTTTAAGGTAAAGAAAAAAATGTGATTTTATCAAGCTACCCTTTTCCTTCCCAATTCGTTGAATTTCAAATTAATATTAAATCAAAAGTGAGTATATCATCTATATTACTTATGTGATGGAACTTAAAAAATGATTTAAATGAAAGATTTATACAAACGCTTAGATCGTGAAAACTACATCAAAGAATTTATTTAATTCAAACCCAAAGAAATTTCAAGTCAAGTTTACTTACAAACTTTAACTAATAGTCCGTACGCTCTGGAGGTTTTAAATTCCTCCCAGTTTTTTTTACGATTGCTGCAGGGGAAGAACGGGTTCCCGCATGCCATAAAACTTCCCGTCAGAGTCCATTGTGTCACCCCAACCCTCCCTAATTATCCTTCAAGATGTTAAGCCTTTAAAGGGGGGAAAGGAATTCGGAAAAAGACGTCTCTAACACTTTCGAAGCTGTACTTGAGGAGGAAATAACACGTTTGGTGCATTTTTGGTGAGTCCCCGGTCTTACGGGAAAAAACGTGTGGTGCGTTTTTGAAGCATCTCAGGATGGCAGAAAAAGACGTTTGGAACGCTTAAAGGGTTAAACCATGT
>BMAO01038287.1:26311-39166 GCA_019973975.1 Trichonephila clavata | reverse complement strand
ACGTGGAAGGTGAAAGTGAAAGAGAGAGAGAAGTAAAGTAAAGAGTTAGAATTTTAAAGTAAAGTGAATTGAAGCATCGGTAAATCAACTCGCAGTTGTTGACAAATTTAGTGTGACGTAAAGCGACGAGTAAAGCTGAAGAGTTGAAGATTGAATTTGTAAAGTCGAGAGTGAATCTTAGCTTTTATCTGATCCAACCTGAACCAAAGTATTCCACAAGACGGACCTGCCGAAGTAGAAGAATCAGGTTAGTGACTTAGAAATTGTAAATACGTGTACCTGTGGTAGCTGTAATTTTACGTGCTGATCTTTCGTGGATTCAGTTCAGATTCCGTAGTTCCGCTAATAGTTACCCCTTCTCATTCTCCACTGTGTTTTATTGTTCTTAAATTTGAATAGTGTATGTGTAACTTTCCTTGATTAAGAGGTATCAATAAATATAGTGATTTGTAAAGATGTCTCTTGAATTCGTTAATCCGCCTACACGTCCAGAAACAAGTAACGGTAGACGGGGAGATGATATTCTGAGGGGAGGTTATATATCACGACAATTTTTTTAAACTTTCTGATAGTCGTTTTGTAAAACAAACAGGAATAACGTTGGGTTTTTAGTTACCAAATATAATTCCCAAAAGTGTGACTGCATGTTCAAATATTAATTACAAAAAAACCCAATAAAAATTTTAACTTTCAGTGTTTCTTTTTGTTCTATAAAGAAAATATCAAAGTTTTTTTTAAAAAAGATTTACTGCATGATTTCAATGCGCAATACACATCGAATCTACACTGGATTTCTAACCCCGTTCTATGAAGCATTACAAGATCAACAATGTGAATGGCCACTGCAATTCGAATTTTCATTTCATAAGTATCACTATTTGAAGATTGGTAAACAATGTCTTTACATATCCCTACAAGAAGGTGTTATGTCTAGAGATGTAGATGGCCACGGAACAGGACTTCCTCTTTCCATCCATAGCCCGGGGATTTTTTTTCCTCACTTTCGAACTCCATTCTGTTGGTGCCCCATTTATTCTGTACATGTGTGGCAGATTTTTTCCCCAATGGGGCTGCATTTTACCAACTTAGTCTTTGCCGATGTTGCAAATCCCCAAGCATGAAAGCCATTTCATGGTGGCACCATCTAGTGGAGGTCTTGCTACTAAATTTGGATGCTTGAATTAGTTTTTTAATTCAAGGTTTCGTCGGATGCTAAATATTGTCGTGGTTTAATTTTGCCGAGAGTACTAGAGCCAAATTGATACTCAAAGGATCATTTACATGCCACATAGTTATATGACATTCACGCCTACGATTTTCGCATTCAGAAAATCTATTGACTCCAGCCGGGGTTGAACTCGCAACCTTAGGCTTACGAAACGGGAACGCTACCTCTAAGCCCCTGGAGCCGAAACTCTATAAATGTGTTGCATATTTAAATTTAATAAACCATGCTACAACTTGGGCCATTTTGAAACGAGAATGTTGAAAAACGGGGACGTTGCGCCCTCCAGTTTGCATTTCATTAAACAGAAATTTTAATTGTTTTTCTTTATGGAACATAAGAAACCGTAAGTAAAAGTCATTGTTTAGTTTTAATTAATTTGTGAATGTATAATTATACTTTTTGTGCATCCTAGTTTATCAACAATTCATTAAAACTTGAACCATTTTTTGGAACTAAAAATGTTCGATGAAAAAATAAAGTATTAAAGACTGTTTAATTTGATAAATCTAAGGAACTTTTAAATATATTTTTTCAGGCAGTTTAATCACATCTATTAATATTATTAAGAAAAGAAAGTGTGCATGTAAAAAGCAACAGATTGACATTGAATGCTCTTATAATGTTTACTTTATATTAAAAAGAAAAAAAATTAAGAACATCGACTATTTGTGGTCATTTTTGACTGGCTTCATTGATTCAATCAAACTAATATTTTAGAGAGAGCAATGAAAATAAAAGAAACTACTTTTTATTAGGCTCTGATGACTTTTCTTTAACTTTATTTCAAAATTATTAAAATTAAACAGTTTTTTTTCTAATTTTATAGATAAATTACGACACAACCACACGCATTCGAAATTACCCATATAAGGCTTAACAGTAAATATTCTTTTTAAAGCAAAAAGAAAAAAAAAAGGTAATTTAATTTTTGCAAAAAGGCTTGAAATTAAATTACAAAAATAAATGAGACTGGAATTTCTTCTTTAAGCAAATAAATAATTTTGTTTATATTTGCTTACTTTATAATTATTGCCTTAATATAAGCTAAATTTGTATAAGTATATTTTTAATACAATATTATTCTCTTTCAATATATTTCAAATATAATGTTGCTCAATTAAAAAAAAAATGAATGATTATAATTTTTTTCAACTAATTTATTCTAATTTTATTCCAAATATTTTTTATGTGTCATTAATTTCTTCTTTATCTCTATTTCTTTTTTCTTTTATTAATTATTTTAAATATTTTGCTTACTTCAAATTTCCTAAACATGTAACAGTATAGTAAAATTCTCCAAAATACTAACCACATCTTTTAAATACATTTTTAAAAATTTTTCTTCATACATATTTTTATATGAATAATTAGTATATATTTTTTGTATCTTAAGTCCAATCTAATGATCTAATGACAATATAAAGTATTTTCTTTAACTTTACATAGAATGATAATTTTTTGCGGCAAGGCTCATGATTTATATATGAATAAAAAACAAAATACGATTTTTAATATTTTAATCAAAAAATATAATCATTTTTACAATCAAATCCTAGTAACTCAAAAATACCTGCAAAAAGTAATTGCTATAAATTGTAGATATTCAAATAAGATATTTTATAAATTTAAACTAACGTTATGGGCATTTTTTTACACGTATAAAAACAATTATGTGTTTCGTGTGTGATGACTAAAATAAAAATTTGCGCTAAAACATTATAATTAAGATTGAATTTTTATACGCGGTTATAATAAAAAAATTATGACTGTAATTCTAAGATGCGGCAATTTCATTTTTCTTTCTCTTTACTTTCTTTCTTTTCTTTTCTTCTTTTTTCCCCCCTTTTTTTTTATTAACATCGCACTTTGAAGTTGCACGATGTTTGTAGATGACGGACCTCGTCTAAGATGTGGGGAAGATCTTAACTTAGACGCCATTGAAGAAATTTCTCATTTAAACCTTTAAATATCAATATTTCTTTATATTCAAGCAGTAGATTTCACTAATATTGGTATTAATTAATAAAATGTGTGAACCAGAATTTCTCAAAGTTTATACTATAAACTATTGTTGTGAAAGCTCTAAATGAGATGCCTTGATAACCAAATAAATAGAGGATTTTCAAAAGGTTATTCGTGCTACTCTTTCAGTAAGCGATGATGAATTAAAATTGAAATCTAATTAATTCGATAATGGTTTCTTTATTCTAAACCTTTATGTAGTCTGAGTGCTTTGGTTATCTTATCTAAAACAGTCTTTACTGGGTTTACTTCCACAATAGTTTAATCAATGGGATGTAAAACAATACCAATACCCAGTAATGAAACGGCTCTTCTCTTTGTGCTCTTATATTACCCTGGAGATTGATTCAGGTTTGTTATATATTATAGGCCTATATAATACAAAAAGATGAAGGATCAGAGTAGTTTCAGATCAATAAATGTAATTTCTCGAGTAAAATCAAATTATATTGAGTAATTAATCTTTATTTGGTGCAGATATTTTTATTTCATTATATTTGATTCATCAGTGAAGAAGTTTTAGCAGCTGCATTTCACCCTATTTAAATATAAAGCAATTTTTTTCTCGATACATGAGAAAATTTCAACTGGGTAGAACAAATGCACAAGATACAAAAGAGTTTAACATAGCTAATTTGCATAAAAGGCTTTTCAACGATGATCTTGAAGAATTATATGAAATTTTTTCCCTTGAATTATCATCATATTAAATACATCACAAGGGCTATTGGCGGTGAATCTCGTATTTTTAATCCACAATAAAATGACTGAATCAACATCTGGTTGTATAGCTTCAATCTTAACGTACTCCCCAACAAGGCTGAGGCTTGATAGATTTAACATGCATCTGCAACCTACTTTACTGCCTTTGAAAACAAGATATGGTTAGGTAGCCTATCTTAGTGGTAGAAAGTTTATGGTCACGAACTCATGGCCCGCGTTATCGAATCACGGGTTTAAGTCCTGATGCCATGGAAGACCCTTCGTGTAGAGAGCTGGTGCACGTTAAATCTGTTGTATTTCAAAGCTCTCACATTGGCGTTATGCTGAAGTTACGAGAGCGGAATGCAGACACCGGTGTCGATCTCGTCACTTGACCGAGGTTCAAAATTACGAGGTCTGTCACTAGTTGTCATCGTGTTGTATTTTGTGCATCACTCACTTGGAAACAAGATTGTTGTTGTTGTTGCTAATGCCACCTGTCTGACGTAGTCAGATAGAGGCCCATGAAATTAATCATGGCATCGGGCTAGATTGTACGCCTGTCGTTAGCCGCAGCTTTGAGCACCATTCAGGTGACAGTACGATTTGGTTCGGAACAACATACGATCAAACAAGATTGATTGATTGTTTATTGTAAACTCACCTTTAAAAACTTGAGGGCTAGTGCAGACGGCCCTTCTAATTCAGAACCACGGTAACTTTATTGAGAGTGATTCCAATTTTGATAAAAGTTTGATGACAAAATGAAGATTTAGGGTTGCAATGGTCCGTTAATTGCTGCTTCTTGAACGAACGAATGGAATGAAGTTTAGGATATGGATCATTTCTTAATGAAAAAATAAATTACATTTTAGCGGAATCTTTTTCATTAGTAAAAAGAAATCAGAATATTTTCGATTTTCAAGAGATTTACGGATATAAACAGAATTTAACAATAAAAAATGTAAATAGTTATTGAAAAAAAGAAACTAATATTTTCAAAAATTTATTATGTTATTGATTCATTGCTACGTTTCGAAATAATTTTTTCAACGCTATTTAACTGATTGATTAATTGTTCTAGATTTATATCACTGCCTTAAACAGTAATTTATTAAATTTGTCAATTACAGAGAAAACTCTTCAATGTGTCTCAATAAGAAAATTTTTATTGATTATAATAATATTTATTTTTGTGCTTATCAAGTTTTCAATTTCATTCTAAAAACGTTATAAAATAATATATTAATTTACCAAACTTATTTATTCAGTTCAATATTATCTAAATCTTATTAAACATTTAGAACATGGAGGCGTCAACATTCTTACTTGAATCTATAATTACAGAGCATAATGTATAGATTTTTAAAACTAAAGGTTTTAAATTCTTCCTCTATCAAAAAAGGTCAATCATTTGATGCACTTCCATTTATTTTAAATTTAATTTGAGTGTATTTTAGTCCAGAGACCACGCCTCATTTAGTATTCTTGGAACACATACTAAGTTCCAGAATATTTTTATTACTTGTTGGTATACTTTATGGAAAATATTTTCATTTAAAATATATATTATTTTTCATTGGTTTAATTAAGCAAAACCGAGTATTTAGAAATAAATACGGTTTAAATAGTTGGTTTTATATCTCTCTTCTTGATTATCATTAATTTTTATTTATTTTTTTATTCTTGCTAGTGAGTGAATATTAACGCCGCACTGTTCAGCTACACGAGGGCTTTTGGCGACGGATCTCGTCATTTTGAACGATGGTCAAGTGACGAGGAGGACACCTGAACTGGCACCCCTCTCTTAACTATCACACCCCACCAAAGGGAGGACGTTTGAGCTCTCGATAAATTTAACGTGCATTGCTCCCCTACACTGTGGGTCTTCAGTGGTACTGGGCTCGAACTCGTGTCATGCCAGCCACGATCCGATACCTTGACCACTCGGTTACCGCGGCCACTTTATTTTTGCTAAAAGGTCAGTGTTAATTAACATCGCACTCTAAAGCAACATCAAGATAATTGGTGACGGACCTGATAATTTTGAGCCACGATCACGTGACGTGGACTCCGCTCTCCTAATGCCAGGTGGCCGCGGCAGCCTAGTGGTCAAAGTAGCGGGCTTGTGGCTGACGTATCATGAGTTCGAGCCTCGTACTGCTGAAGACCCATCATGCAGAAGGGGCTGATGTACGGCTCAAATGTCCTCTCATTGGTGTGGTGGGGAAGTTAGTACAGGGAAGGGCCAGCTCAGCTGTCTCGTCTTCGTCCCTTCACCAAGTTTCAAAATGACGAGGTGCGTCGCCCAAAGTCCCCGAGTGTGGTTAAATAGTGCGACTTTAATATTCACCCACCACACCATTGTGAGGATTTTGAGACATGACTGATTTAAAGAAACACATGTCTAATAATAAGCTGCAAGAATACTACCCTAAAGATAACAATAATGTTCAACTTTCTAAAATGCACGGCAGAAGGCTACAATAACTTTACTTCAATAATAGGCAAACGTTTTAGAAGAATGTCAGAAAAAGAGAGGGGAAAAAAAAAAAATGTTTTGCTTTCCACTATAACTTACAATAAAAAATTTAAAAAAATATTTTTTGCTTATTTTTTTATAATAATAAGATGATTAAAGCTGTGACTCTGTAAATTTTTGTTTTTGATTTCTTTTCATTAAAATAATATATAAAATGAATGCTCTTCGACGTAATATAAAAACAAATATACGCATATTTTAATAATTTTTATAAATATATTTATTAGAGATAGTTTCTATTATTTACACTTGCAAAAAATTTTAAAAATCAATTTATGCGTAAGTTCTCACAAAAACCTTTGCAGATACAAAAAATATTCAAATATTTGTGAAAATTTTCATATACGAGAAAAATAAACATAACTTTAAATTAATTTTTTAAGCATTGTAATTGAAAATTTCCATACTATTGTTTTAAAATCCGCATCAGACTCAATAACACATTTGAGTGGACTATAGTTTGTCCATAACAGCCAACCATTCTTAATTCACCCCGAATTTTCTAAGGACATTCTCGATTGTAAGCTGTCTCTTAATGCTTAAAATTTGCTCTTCAGTAGAAGGGTATGAACATATTACTGAAGTTTATCGGAATACATAATTTTACTAGGCTGATTTTTTTTTATCAATTCAGCTGTGTTAAAATTTTTAAAATATTTTTGCTGCAGTGGGTTTCTTAAATGAAAGCTCTCCAAACACGTTATACTTTTCATATTTTAGTAAACTAAACAAACAATTTTTTTAAAAAAAGTAGAAGTTTACCTTATACCGAAATATGTTTTATTTTTTCCCTTTCAAACTTCTTACACAATATTTTGCGAAAACACCGAAAAAAAAGCGTCGAATGAAAATCGAAGTTGTGGCTTGGAATGTTTGCAGAGACCTTCCTCGGGACCGATTTCTGATTAAGTCGCTCGTTTCGGTTTTCATTCCGTCATTCTGAT
This sequence comes from Trichonephila clavata, assembly GCA_019973975.1. Lineage (NCBI taxonomy): Eukaryota > Metazoa > Arthropoda > Arachnida > Araneae > Nephilidae > Trichonephila > Trichonephila clavata. Next base: position 31,728 of record BMAO01038287.1, on the reverse strand, counting down.
CTTCGGTCACGTTTAGAGTGGTGCCCCACCCTCTCGGTTACGCGAAAGGCTAACTGAACGCCCGACGCCTACAGTGGACACTCTAGCCAACGCCTTGACCGGCCAGCGAGCGAGTGGGGGGACCGTCTCCATATTGCAAATTGAATCTTTGTTCTTATCATCCATTAACTAGTTTTTAAGTACTTTTATAGTAAATTTTAGACTTTTCTCAATAACTGAAGTAAAAAATTAAGTATTTTTATATGTTTAAGGGATTTCAATTTACACATAAAAAATACAAGAAAATAATAATAATAAAAGAAAAACATATAGCGATATAAGCTTATTAATAGTAAAAATTTTGTTTACTTATATAGGTCTTAAGAATAACTTTTAAAAAATTTATTTGAGCATAAAAATAATTTTAATTACTCAAAAATAATGCATAAATGTATAATGCTTCAATTCAAAGCTTTATTTCTAAGACATGACAAGGAAATAGATTCAACGTTATAATTAGAATAGACAGCTTAAGTTCAAAACTCAGTTCTTAAGAAAGTTTCTCTGTTTAGTAAAATTAAGGTTTATTAAAGCTAAACCAAACTGAAAGAATTCATTAAAGTGCTACCACAAAATATTATCATTTAATAAATATTCTTGTCCATAGTCATTTATTTATTAACACTTTTATTGTTGATATCTTTTTTACCTGTTAAAAGTCCATTGGAAGGCTATTCATTTTTTGTAAGTGCAATGGATATCTATGAAAACTATAAGAATCCTTCCGCAGTACTTATTTGTAAAGTACTGCTACTTTTTTGTACAACACAGAAAAAAATAACGTTAGTTTTGAAAGAAATAAGAGTTTGTCCATCAAATATTTATTAAGAAACTTAAATGGAATCTTTTACACAGAATACTGACTAATAAAATCTTCAAAAATATTAGAATATTGAGTTTAAAATTGAATACTGAGAAAAAAAATTTTAAATAGCATTCAAGAGAAAGACGAAGATTTTTCTTTCTCATCGCTTGAGTTTCGAAAATAAATTGGCTATGCAATTTGTTCTTCGTCACATCTCTTTCGGGAATTCTATGTAGAGCTTATTCTAATTAAAATGATACGTACTTTTCTTAATATAACGAGAAAAAATACGTAGCGTAATACCAAAATTTATAAGTCTTGAAATGTTTAAAAATGTACAGTATAATGTGTATTTAATTTTAAAAAACTCTGAGTGATTTAAATATTTATTTGAAAAAGTATATGAAAAATGTTCTTACGAATCAGTAAAACAAAATCATAATATTCATTTTCAAAACCAAAAGCAGAAAAATAATTTCCATGAAAGCATTCATAATATATATATATTACTTTTAGTATTTACTTTTTTTTTATTTTTACTGGAAAAGTTAGATACACGACAGACTAAAAACGAAGAAATTGAAAACAATAATAAAATTATTTTTTAGCGTTTACGTTTTCTTTATTTTTTTTTATTTGAAAAGTCATATAAGCGACAAACCAAAAATGAAGAAATGATTTCGACGAAAGCATTTATAAGTAGTTTCTTCTTTTTTTATTATTATTTATGTTTACATTCATTTTTACTGATAAAACCATGTAAACTGTAGACAAAAAAAGGAGGAAACGATTTCTACAAAAGTATTTACTTTCTTTTGTATTTAGGTTTGTATTCATTTTTCTACGAAAATCATGTATTCTGTTGAAAAAGTGTAGATAAAGCACAAAGCTGAGATGTTGGGCTCTGAAATGTTTTTGTCATATTTCCCTACATTGGAAAGTGAACAAATATTTACAGAAAACATAACACAGAACAAATACTGGTTTTTCAAAGCCTTTCGGGTAATAAAATGCTTTTAATGTTAAAAACGCAAATGAAGAGCAATTTCCTGGTTGCCTTTTCCTTAGCTTCCGCTCCCCACGAATCTGTAAATTGCCATGCTCACTGCTTTTTATCTTACTCATTTTTTCATATAGTGTAATGCGGCCGCGTAGGACACGAGAACGAGTAGCGGGTTCTTCTCTACAAAGAGCCGAAGGCGTTATTCTGACAGTTTCGAATTCCGGTGCTTGAGCTACCTGTTCACTTTATGATCTCCTCCTTTATTAAGAGGAGTGGCCCTCCCGCGAGCGACTTGTTTTTTCCCTTTCTTTCATGTACAAAAGTTCGAATCAGGTGTGATGTGTCACGACAGTACCTGATTGTCAGTAATTTTGCGATATATTGTAAGAATAGAAAGGTAATTAATACCATATTTGATTCTGGCAAAATTTACGAGATTCTGGATATTGAACGCCTCTCTCAAGGAGGAAATTGCTTTAATCTTTTTTTGTCTTAATTTACCTTGCACTAGACATATAATCAACTGTGTAAAAGTGATGGATGATTATATTTTGATTCATGATCATATAAGTATCTTACTAGGTAGGTACAGGATTTATGTTCTTGAGGGGTATGAATGTTCTTTTTTCTTCCATGGAATGTGTACGCCCAGTTTTTTAAGTAGTTGATAAATTCCTTAAATAACCGTTTAAAAATTTATGATTTCTATAGCAAAAAGAGGAATACGATCCATCTTACCTCCAAGACCCATTAAAATGTCTGAATTCATCTAAAAAACCCATGAAAGAAATGAAATTTCAGATGTGTAAGATTTTAGATCCGTATATGTACACGTTCATATATAATATTTATACACTAGATGTAACAAATTTATGCATTTCATATTCATATTAAGGTAAAATATTTTTAATTAAATTTAAATAATACTAGGCATGCATATATCACCTCAATAAAAATAAAATCTGTATTAAATTAAAAATAACTAGAAGTAAAATTAGATTTCTTTTGGTCATGATGTTTTGAAAGGATGAACAGCATTTTAAAATATCATGTCGTATTGATTTTTTATTAGAATGAAAAGTTACTTTTTTATCTTTTGATATTCTAAAATCTTGTCACAGTTCTTGGTTCTAGCGACCCAGATTTTCACATCTTTTTGGAATTTTAGACTGTTTTCTACGTTTAAATCAATTCTTATAAAAAGAATCTCCTGATAACGTTGAAGTACTGTCCACGTTCTTATCCACTTTAAAAAAAAAAATCATATAAAAAAGTACATCTTATGTAGAAGAAATTTAGTTGCTATCTTTGGCCTATTTGGATGATTCGAATTTAGGATGAGCAAAAGAATTATCATTATCTTCCAGACTCCTGGTCCTTTTGGCAATTAATATCTGCTTTTCTTTCTTTCACCCACCTTTGTCTAAATCACAGATATGCATTGGTATCTTATTTACATGCTAAAATGAGTTCCTCAGAAATAGAGAATTTGTTGCACCTGGTTGATAGAATATTGGTACCGTGGCAAGGGAATCTTGAATTTGAATCCTTTAAAAGAAATCTTAATTGATAACAAAAAGAACTAAGTCCTAAATACGGCTAAGTTTGAAATATCAACTTGGTTTGGAAAGGAATTCTGAAGTGAAGAGTGGGAAACTACTCTTCGTAACTGTAATTAAAAACTAACAAATGTGTTACTGTGATTACCTTATTTTGTCACAAAATTTGGCGACATTTGGCGATCAGATTTATCATTAAATCGGTGATTATGTAACATAATTGAAAGAGCCTTTTTCTTTTCATCTTCAAACCGTTTTTCCAACCTCAATACTTATTCAACAAAGTAATAGCAAATGGAACCTAACTTCCCATCACAGTACGAGGATTTTGAATATCAGATGGACTGAAGGATTTTCATATTTCATGGCACAGTTTAGGGTAGTGTATAATTATGGTTCTATGTTGAGTTCACTTCCTAATAAATTATCTTTTTATAAGACTATTTGGTTCTAGAATATTTACGAGGTTATTCTTTTTTGGAGGCAGTTTTGGACTTCTAGAGTACGACAGCGGAAAAACTTTGTTTTATTACGAGGGTGAGTTGGAAAATAAGTTTCTCCTGTCGACAGAGTTGTGTATTGAAGTCAGAATATAGAATGCGACATTAAAAATAAGACGTAACTCTTTCTTTTTCCACATTAGTACATCGAGACATTTGCCATACCTCTTGATAAGCTTCAAAAAGTCATCCAGGAAAAATTCGAGGGACCGCGATGAAGCATATGGATTCGGACAAAGTGGCCTGGTCTTCTCAAATTCGGCTTTCTGTAGTTGGATGACAATGTGAGCCCACACTCGGCGACGGCAATGCAAAACAATATTGTAATTCTTGATTGGAGTGCCTACACTGTCCGCCATACAAACATGATCTTGCACCAAGTGATTTTCATTTGTTCCCAGCTTTGAAGAAGAATCTCGCCGGAAGGCGCTTTGGAAGTAACACTGAAGTCCAAGGAGTCGTTAAACGCTTTTTCCGTATGCAAAGCCCTTAATTTTTCCTGGAGGGCTCTTTTAAGCTTATCAAGCGATATGACAAATGTCTGGATGTACTTGGTACTTGTGTGGAAAAATAAAGGTATGTCTTATCTTTAATGTCTCATTCTATATTTTGACTTTCATGCAGAACTCTGTCAACAGCCGACAGGGGAAACTTATTTTCCGAATTACCTTCGTATTTGTCATGGACTCCAAAGCCATGATATGTATCATTTCCAATTGTTTATTGAAATTTTCTTTTCAAACTGTTTTTTAAAGTATTATTTCTGAAAAAAAAAATGTATTTTTTTTCAAGTGCAAACTTTTAACAAATATTTTTGTATGGATGCAAGCTTTATATTGAGAGATGCAAGCAAAAAAGGGCAGGAAAGGCTATATTGGTTCTTACACACACTACATTGCTAACCTCTTTAACCAAAGTATTTTTAATAATTCTTCAAAATTTTATTTACCGACTGAAATCTATGCTTAACATCATTCTGAAATGATTCTCGTTCAATATCAAAGATGCCAGATATTTATTGCCCTCAATTATGGACTTCAGTGATTGATTTTTAATTGCAAATTACTCTGCGGACGGTGCTATCAAGTATATTTGTGCTTCTCAAACTTTCAATTCTTACGACCCAGTTATCAATTCCAATTTTCATCGCGCACCTCTCCATACAATAACAATATATTGGATTAAACAGTAATGTACTTTGATGTAAAGCTACAATACGATTTTAATTATAAACCGTACAAATTATCAAGATAAGTATTAAATATAATTTTGTAAATTACAAGCCAATGGGAGTCACTAGTAATTTATAAAGTTGTTCTTAACATAATATTGATAAATTAATTATAAAATACATTGAACAGTACTAATAACTTTATGGGTATATTATATCAGTGTAAATGTATGTTGTATTTTTTATGTGGAATGTATATTTTGTTTTGGCTTCCTTTCAGTAAATTTGTAATTTTTTTATATCTCTTGTTTTCGATATGATCGCGCCCATCACGTATGAT
>BMAO01038287.1:0-20602 GCA_019973975.1 Trichonephila clavata | reverse complement strand
AATATTCATAAAATTTAACAAGGTTTAACTGTCATCTTCGTATAGTGAAGACGTATTACTCAGATTGCTTCAAAGATATAGCAGTGAAAAAGAGTGCGAGAGATGAGCGTAGAAATAGCTGTTAAGAGTTATTTGAGAAGTTAGCAATTAGCTTTGAAAAGATTTTCCCTTTTCAAGTAAAGTTCCTCAACTAGATAGCTCTTCACTGCTGTAAGTTGTAGCACGTATTGGTGTGGATAGAGAAGTCCACACTTTGAGAAAAGTTATCAGATAACTCTTACTGATTGTTGGATACGAGACCTCAACGTAATCCCGGATCGTCAGTCATTTTGTGGGAGTTACAGTTCCGAGTGTTTTGCAAGTATTCAGATAAGAGAATTTGATTAATAAATTAACTAAGCATTATTTGATCTTTCTTGTAAACATGATCAGGTCAATTAATCTATAAATTTTTAACCTGATCCTTTGTATTTGTAGTTATTTCCTGGAGTTTTGTGTCATGGCAATTATTTATAATGCAGGTCGGATTCGAATCACAATCTCTCAAGGACGAGAATGCTCAGAGTTTGATAGTCAGGCTTTGGGAAAACCTTTACAATGAATGCAAGTTCTAAGCTAGAATATTTTTCATAGAAGGCTCTCTCGTGTCACATGATACCCAGAGTAACAGATTTAATTTCCATTCACAAATCAATTTCTAACAAATAAAAGTCACGTGGTTTGCTTCTCACGATATGTAGTTATAGTGATAGTTTCATAGTGTCATGTATTTCAAAGTGACGTTTTATGTTATGCGACTTTGGCTCATTAATAATTTTGTTACATATCCAACACATCGTTTTATCTCTCTTGTGTCACAGCAAAAATATTCAAATTCTCATTTTTCATTAAAATATTGATGCTTGTCACAGCAATTTTTCTTTCGGTTTTGCCTTCTTATGATTTCCATAAAAATTTAATGGAAATGGCCTTAAAGAGATCAATAACATTTTAAACATTAACAACACTTTGAACATTCAAATTAATAAGCTTAACAAAATAAACCGTTTTTGCTCTCTGAAAGTAGAATATTTCATCCTAGGTTCACCAAAATTATCAGTAGAAGGTTAATGGCGCGATAGGCGTTTTCTTACGGCTGCAAAATATTCGTTGTTATTAGTGGAGAAAAAATAATGCGTCAATTCAAGGTGTCTAGTAATAGTTTCATTATCTGATGATGCTGATTTATTGATTTTTTGAGCGTCGCACTTTTAACCAAAGCATAAGCTACTGGTGATGGACCTCTCAATTTTAAGCCGCAATCAAATGATGCAGACTAAAACTATAAGCTGCATTCAAATATCCAATCTTTCACACTTCACCGCCATAAGGACTATGAGCCCTGACACTTTTAACTGAATTAGCATTTTTACACGTGGCACTTCAGTAGCACCTGGACTCGAACTCTCAAACCGATGACGTCGGCCATGAATTCGCGACCATGAATAACTTGGCAACTGGGGCCACTAGTTTCATAAAAAAATCTTGTATTTCGTTGTCAATAACTAAGTCTAACTAGTAGTTTCAAGAGATAAGTCGCTCTACCTTTTTAAGTAAAAGAATTGTTGCATGTTTTTTATGTTGGTTTGGACACAAAAATAAGTCAAATTAGCTCTGGAAGGTTGCTATGCTTGTTTAAAAAACGAATTCTACAATTCTTTAATCAAATTCTAATTTTCCCGGTGATTGTAGCAATCCTTGTCAGTAAAATTATTTCTAATAATTTTCATAAACACAATTAAAAACTATTAATGATTACTACAATCAAATTATAAATTTTCTCTGTCTCTCTCTCTTGTACCTTTATATACACTTATTACGTTTAAATAAGTGATAATCATTGCTGAAACTTTTTTATTTATTTGAGCTAACTCTGATGGGCAACTTAGGAAAGTTCATGCAACGTTTCAGAAATTAAAAGAGGATTACTTATAAATATATTATAAGATATTATAGTATAGAGAATATAACTTTTTTAGAGGATTATGTCATACATCAGATAATATTATACATATTATTTCTCTATACAACTGAAAATTTGACTTTTTGCATTGTTACCCACCAGCATTCTATTGTTTTGGCCAACAATAAATTGTATTTGACCAATTTTCAAATGCCTACTTTATCCAGTAGTGAGCTTAATTTTCAAAAATATGTCTAACAAAGGTATATTTCTCTAATAATTCGTATTACAATATTCATATAAAAATCAATCAGCTTTTTTTATAAATCTATTGATGTAATATAGGGGTATGTACGTAATTAGGAATCCAAAAGAGAATTGTAGTATATTTTTTAAATTATTAAGAATTTTTACGACATTTGTGACGCAACCATGTTTATTTCGTGAACTATTTCTTCGTCACTGTGCTTTTTTCTTCTTGGTATATTTTCTGATCAAACAATTTTTTCACTTCAAAATTTTGCATAAGTCAATAGAGTTGGTGAAATATTTCCAAGATCGCCAATGTAGTCTTACAGTGGATACATAATCGCAGTAGTTTGCAATGTGTCATCATAGCAAACAGGAGAAAAAAATTATCTTTTGACAGACGAATTATAATTTTTTTTCTTAAAATTTGATTAATTCGAATTTTAATGTAAAAATTTGATTTATAAAACCATGGTAGCTTTAAGAGCATTTAAAAAATTTTAATGCCAATGTACAACCATCATCATATCTTTCAAAGTGCTTAGTAGACGTTTTAATTCCACTGAATTAATATAATCCTCCAGCAGCAAATGCTGCCACTTCTTTTGAGAAAGAATATTATCTTCCCTGTTTCAACTTTCTTGGAGATTAAATTAATTATTCTATTCCCCTCCCCCTCTTCTTCAGCCGACGCGTAAGTAAAGTAATTAGTTTCCCCAGATGAGTAATTCTTGCACTGTCTAAATAAAGAACTTTAGTTTTGATCAACTTTCGTAAATGTTCTCTCGTCAGATAAATTGACCATCGTTCGGTAATTATTTACTCTCTATCTTTTCACCTTCTAGAGCTCAAAATTAATTTGTGTCTTCCTTAAGCGCATACGAAATGTATAATTGCATAAAAATTAGTAATTAATTATAAGTCTTAAGAAATTTAAGGCGATGGTAATAAAATGGAAAACTACAGGGTTTACTGGAGCATACTGTTATTGGCTTCTGGATTATTACATTTATTCAAAGTGCTTATGATCTGGCTGTATATTAAAAATAAACTGAATTATTCATGTTCACGCACTGCGAAAAGTTAAGCACAAAGCGGTAAAATACGAAAAAAGGGAAGGCAGTAAAATAGAAAATGTGTTCATGAGAACAAAACGTTCACACAAAGAATATAATAACATTGTGAATTAGAGATTATGTAGTGTTATAAGATGAAGTCATATCGGAGCAATAAAATGCTGTTAAAATCCAAAATAAACAAAACAAATATTAATATAGTATATGATCATCTCGTATGCTCTTACTAAGTTTACAGCGACTTATCATGCTTTCTACGAGATGATCAAACACAGCAGAGTCAGGTAATCGTCATTCCCTTTGTAGTGCAGTTTGAAACTGTCTGAGAGTGGCTGGGGTGAGAAGTGTGCTGACACAGCACAGCCAAGAATATCTCAAGGATTTTCAATGGAATAAGATTGAAAGAGTACGCAAGACAATCTACACGCTCAATCTCTTCAACTGCCATGTAATCGTCGTTATCAGATCTACAGGGACATGCATTATCATCCATTAAAAGAAGGCAAGACCAACTGCTGCTGCATACAATCTCTCACAGGATTGCGATACCATACTACCGTTACAGAACCTCGTCTGTGGGCGTGCGTGTGGTAACGATATTTTCGTGAAATCTACCAGGATGTTTCTAATTAGAATGCGTGACACTTGATTATGTTCCTGGTGCATTGTGTCCTCTTCAGACTTTGGTGCCTTATCAACTGACTCCAAGGCAAATCTCGTTTCATTTGTGAGAATAATGGGGCTTAGTCAGACACAGCCCACTTACATGTTGGCGATATAAATTTAATTGCGCTTCTTTGAATAAAATAGATAGAGGAGCCGATTACCTATAGTATCAGAGAGTACAGTACGTCCATGTATAGCCTTCGGTGCACAGTAATCGCAGATATCGTCTTATCAATGGAAGCTGCATCCAGAAATGTCACTCACTTCGAGGTCACTCTGCGATCCAGGTTAGCTACAACAGCAATATGCCGATATTCTGCAGGGGTTGTGACCCTTATGTGAAACCAACCAAAGGGTTTCAAAGAACTGTTTGGCTTGTTTAGAATAGTTTCCACGATCATGTAATCCTGAATGCTGAAAAAAAAAGAGCCCGTTCTCTTGCTTCAAAGCAACCCAAAAAACGCCAGCCCTCACAATCTAGCATTTTTCTTCTGGGAGCCATAGAAGTACCTCTATATCGAATAATGACCTTGCGAAAGTTCTTAACATTTTTTATCAGTTCATTACAAATTTTTGTGCAGTAATACTGATAAAGCAGCTGATTTCTCCAATTAATTCAATGGTGACACATTTATTAACGCACAAAGATGAACAAACGACCACACGAAGACAAATCGAAGCATGTACACAAAGAAATTGTACACTCATCATATATAAGCTTTAAAGCGCTGCACAATCGACTCTCTAGAACAATTCCACTAGTAAGAATTCACTTTAAGTTTCACAGTGTCTTATCACAGTCAACGCACAAGAAGACCAGATCTCAAGTGACTCACTTCTGAATTCCACTGACTTTTACACAACCTCATAGAAATTTCGTGAAGAGTCGATTCTAGAGACTTCACGAAAGTTCCTTGGGAATATAACTATCCGCCAAATTTGTCACCCTGATCACATCTTGGGCTGCCGTAATCTTTTTTTCTAGTTCATTCTGGAAAGCGCACTTTATCTGTAAAAACTTTTTCCAAGACGAGGCAGTGTATCACTGCAGCGAAAGCAGCATACGTGGTGTGTTTCAACATTAATGTAGCACTCCTCGTCGAACTTTTGTTACAGTACAAAAATACAAGTTGAAAAGTATTCAGCTCTGATACATATAAAACATATATATAATGCAGCAATCCCCCATTTTCATACATGAAAAAAATAGCTGAAATCAATATTCTATCTTGCAACTCATTTAAAGAAATTGACATTCTAAGCCACTTGAGGCAACCAAGGTTTCCCGCATTTCTACAGCTGTAATAGTGATGAGATATACATCTAAAAACTGCAAATGTAATTGCATGAGCAAATTTAGTGTGTAGAACGTGTATTGAAAGATCAAAACTTGTCCACACCTGTCCAAACTTAATCAATAGTAGTGCCAATTCTCTAAAGAAAAAAGAATCATTACATGATTTTTTGAAGTTGCTTTTGAACCTTCCTAAAATGTATTGCTCATGTCTATTGTAACATTAAACCAGTTTTTCCATTATTGGTTACAGAAGAAAACTCGATGAATACAAAGTAAATACTTTCTGGTGGATTAAAATTCGCTACATGTATCAATCGTCTCATTCAAATAATTTTTCAATGTCATTAAATTGCATAATAAATTACAGTTCATTCTTTACTAAGCACTTACCTTTTTGTGCATACTCGGCCAATATCTCGCCAAGCAATTTACCGAAGCAATATTCCACTTCACATCACCCACAGGAAGACAGACAACTTCATCTAGAGAAAAATCATCCTTTATCTTCTCTGAGTACCGTTAGAGAAAATTTATCCGAATTTTCCCTCACGGAACGAGTCGGCAATTTTCAACGTTAAATATAAGGCAACGTCCCTGTCTCGAATTCAATTACCCGGCTGGAAATTTATTGGGTTGCTTCGATAAAACGTCCGGGGAAATTTTTATGACGACCGGTAAACAAGGGCTGTGCTCTAAAATAAAATGAGCATTAATTCCATAAAAAGGGCCACGACTCTTCTCCGGTGTGTTGTTTTATTTATTCATTTTTTAATTTAGAAGGCCGTCCTCGCTCTCTCATAAAAGGGAAAGAGGCTTTGGTTAAGGTTTTAAATGTCCCAGCCATAAAGCGAAGTAAGCCTAATCACCCAAAGGGTGTTTGGAACTTAACCCTTAGGAAGCGGCTAGTTTGGAGAGTAAAGTGTTTTTCAAAATGGAATTTTTAGTTATGCAGCCAACCTCCTCTTTTGTATTTTCCTTCAAACAATGCAAAAAGAAAATATGTTATTTACTAGTAAAACAGAAGGGACCTTTACGGTTCCAAAAGTAAGGGAGAAAAAAAGGGAAGTTTAGGCTCCCTTATCTAAAAAAACCAAATTTGGTCAATTGATTGTCACTTGTGTACTTTAACAAACCTCTTGGTGTTCAGGAAACAGTTAAGAGAGGAAGTTTTATTTTTGAATGAAGCCTATTCTGTAAGAAATTATTCTTTTCAGTTGAAATATCTACCACATTTCCTTCTAAAGATTAATATTAATGATTGATGAAGGTTCTTATTCAGTCAGTTAGATCAGTGATTTTAACCATCATTTGACACTTAGATTCCTTGCCAAAATATGGCAGGTCACGAAAAAGGTGACCAATTGAATATTTCAAGACTTCCGAGATGAGGTGTTAGTTCAAAAGGAGTCCAATAACTTAGATGATTTTTTTATAGAGATTAAAATTCTGATATTATTTTGATAAAGTACAAATTAATTCGTACAATTATCAACACAGACTTATACACTATAAAGAAGTTAGGATTTATTGCACAGGTAGATGAAATTGTAAAATAAATGCGGAAACCTTTTTGTTTTTGATCTAAATTTTGTTGAACAAATAATTTCAATAGTTGTTAAAATTATTAAAAGAAAAAATGTTCACGTCTCATGCTTTTGGAATCAGTTTACTAGAGATGCGCAGCATAGAGTGAGTGAGTGAATATTAACGTCCCACTGTTCAGCTACACGAGGGCTTTTGGGGACGGTCCGCGTAATTTTGAACTATGGTCAAGTGACGCGGACGACACCTGAGCTGGCACCCCTTCTCCTAACTACCACACCACACCAACGGGAGGACGTTTGAGCTCTTGACAGATTTAAAGTGCATCGCGGCCCTACACGGCGGGTCTTCAGTGGTACTGGGATCGAACTCATGACATGCTAGCCACGATCCGATGCCTAGACCACTTGGCTACCGCGGCCACTGCGCAGCATAGAATTAGCACATTATATAATAGTACGCATATTTTTTTCATTTCCTTCCAACATAATTTGACTTTTTAAATGTATGACTATCATGAAAAATATAATGCTCCTAATAAATCAGATAGAAAATTTAACAACGACGTGCTCTTGATGACGGTACAAGTAATGAATTGTTTTTAATTACAAGAAAAAAATTCACAAGCTTTACAAAGAATATTTCCAGAAAATCTTAGTTTCTTTAGTTGGATTTATTTTTAATGTACATACAGGACAGAACATTCGAAATTCAATACACGGACCAACAAGAGATATCCGTAGATATATCTTTAGCTTCTATATAATTTGCTTTAAATATGGTCTTCGTACAGTAAAAAGGTAATATTGGCGATGATTTTTATCATCTCGAAGCAAAGACGATTACGGAACCTGTGCTTCACTGCCTAAATTACCACTTGAAGGTTTTCAGTCTCGTTTGATTGATTTGCGCGAATGCGATTTGTCTTTATGGGGAAATTTAATTCCTAACATTTATATATGAAGGGAAATCAGTTTGCACTCGCATAGAAAACGAGTTGGCGCGTTAACTATTGATTCTATTTGTTGGCTAAGATTTGTACAGAACTACAAACTATTTCTCATAGGCCCAAGCTTGAGTAGAGTGTTAGATTTGAACCATCAACCTGCCAGTCTACAGCCACATCGAACATGTTCTGAACGATTGCGTTGCAAAGTAATTCCCTTTAGGATTAGTCATTAAGCACTTTTACTCTTGTTGGTAGCGACTTGTAGGAGAAGGGGTTGCTTTGTATTCCAACTCCTAGGGAGAAAAGAATTTTTTTTTATGTAGCTGAGAGACTCTCAGAATGATACCCAGAGAAGATTGTTTTTAGAACCATTACTGCAATTGAGATATACTGAGCATTATTTGAAACGTTTTCGTTAATGACATCAGTAGTCTATATTTGAGAAGGGGAGTCTATGTAACGCACGAGCTGTGTCTATTTTTATCATTAACTGAGATTTATTAGAGGAATGCCTAAGATTTTCACCGGAATGTTTACTCAAACGGTAATGATTGGTTGTTGCAAGCTGCTGGTGACGGGTCACCAATGGCGAATTTTACAGAGGGCGCTGATTTGAAGTGGTTTCCTAAGAGTACAGAGACTTCGTATTTGCATTGCATTTGATGACTAATCTGTTAGGGTATTCGATTTACAAGTTAATGTAAATTAAGTTACATTTCCTGTCCCGTTACTAGTTGCAATTTCTGGTAGAAAGTTTAGCTTCAGATTCATATGCGCGAGTGAGCAGATCTTACTAATTCTTAAAACGTCTTTTAGTATAAACTTAAATATTGTGCTTTTGTAATGTTCCATTAGAAACAGTTACTTGTAACTGTAAAATTTTTGTGCTTGCCAAATATTCAGCAAAACTCAAATCTTGTATGAGGAATTTCTAGTTCAAATAGTTTGGCAATTTTAATAAATACTACTGGACAGACCGGCACATGCGATACTATTTCGAATGCTGGGATAAAAGTATTCAGGAGAATCTGGTTCTGTAGATCTAAAGCCTTTGTGTGGGAGAACTCTGCCTATCTGAAGTGGAACAAACACATTGGGCTATTTGGGAAGAACCGTGTGGTACCTTCATTTAACGCCAAATGATATGAACGATTTTCACGTTGATACCTCATTTATCCACAGCATATCAAGTACAAACTTGATGTCACAATTCCTGTTAACAAGCAACTGCCTCTGTTACCCTGTTTCCCTCAGAAGATTAACTTCTCTAGGTAATGACTGAACCCCCCCCCCCCGAACTGTGCGAGGGATTTTTTTGTATGGGTAGGATTCACTTTCTTTGGTGACGCACCCTAGTTATTTTCTCTATTTTTGACCGTTTTTACAATTCTAACCCCAGATACAAGTTTTTCCATAAAGTGCAGCATTTTGGGCTCATTTTTTTAAAAAGTAAATATTATCTTGGGTAAAATATGGCCCCTAGAATTCTGACTATATTCAAATTTAAACAAGCAGCCTAAAATAAGCCAATTTCTTCTTAAATGAATTCAAGAACTTGAATTTATAATGTCATCTCACATTTTCACGGAAAATTTCTGGCAATGGACTTTATAATACGGCTGTTTAATTAGAAAATGAGATGTTTTAATTTGTATATTGTTCTCTTTATATCTACACCATGTGTGAGATGATTTTGGAACCCAGTTTCTTTTAACAGTTTAATAATTATTCCCGATTTTATAATGAAATCGGGTTTCAAAATTACGACACGTGTAGTCATCTGTTCGAGACCTCAGCTACTGTAACCCACTATATGTAATAGGGATTTTAAAAATGTTCATAAAATGATATTACAAAGATATTAAAAGCAATGGGAGTGTCATTAACCCTGAATTCGAGAGGAAGGGCGCAATCTTGTTTTACGATTGCCCCATTAAGAACCCCCTTTCCACCTGCCCGATGATCCGCACTTAATAGGGGAGGGCGTATCGATTTCGTTGTCATCCACAACCCTTGTCTTAATGAATTAATTCATCGGCCGCATTCGACGGGGCGTGAAAGATTCGCAAAGCAAACACTCCTCGACAGATGAACTTTTGGGAAGGGCTCCAGATGGGGACTTGGGATGACAGCTCTGTGGTTTGGGCCTCAGCTGCTACGATCATGTCAAGGGCTTTTCGTCCAGTCGCTTGTATTTATTTTTCGGTGTTTTATTCTTTTTATTATAGACAAACGTTTAATTGAATTAATAAAATATTTAATGTGAACATTTTATTTGTACTCATTCAGTAAAAACGATAACAAAAAAGATTAAATTTTGTAAATAAGAAAAATAAAAGTTTGCTTGAATAAATATGTGAGAAATAAATATATTTCTGCGAAGAAAAGACAAAAGAAAAGAAAAACAAATTTATATTTTCCATGCATTCATTTCAAGCGAAAAATCAAATAAATGTTTTTCATTAGATTTTTTTTTTAGATTAGGCAACTGAAGATCTACAACTATATTTAATTCATTTTCCTTACTTAAAGGAAAAGTATCAACCGATTAAAAATTTAATCGGTTAAATTAATTTTAATTTTAATTGAAGAATTAAAAAAAATTTGCCATATTTTTTCTAAGATGCGCCAAACAAGCCTTAATTTACGAAAAAATCGAATCTGTCTAATGTAATGCAATTGAATCTAATTGTGAAAATGTAAGAAAATGTTGATTAGGGGAAATAATACGGAAAATGATTGAAAATGCAGAAAGATGACCTCTCACCCGTATTTAGAAGAATCAGAGGCCCAAAGTGAAGATGTCTAATGTAACACAGGATTGTTAATTTCTTACTTGCCGAAGAAGGTAACTCCTCGAGGACTAGTACTCTACTAGAAAGGTGGTTCTAAAAAAACCCTACTATTGGCGACGGGTCTTATAATTCTCAAACATCGTCAGATGATGAGAAGCTTGTATTTAATTACCCTAATGTATGAAACTCTTTTAATGTGCAATAATTATCACCATAACGTGTTATGGTCGCGTTATGAAAGCAAGATTCGAACTTATTATGCAATTTGAGCAACGACAACAACGAGGTGTGGTCCCATCAACACTGGGATGAGTGTTTACGGCCCGGATCTATAACAAGATATTCCAAGATTTGATCATTGTAGTGCAGGAAATATGTAACAGACTACTGGCTACGAACTTAACCATTTTGAACCAAGAATGGGTAAAGGCACAAGTACACATTGTACTTCATCTTCAAATACCCACAATACACTACGTAAGAACTGAATGACATGCATTTTCTATTTCATGAGACAACGTAAGGTGAAACTGAAATACAAATCCGTCACTTTTTGACTACTAGGAGGACCTTATTTTACTATTTTTACATTATCTTGCTAAAAGAGTGAGAGGAAAAAACTAAGAATGAGAAAATCTAAATTCTCATAGTGTGGATGCAACATACAGTGGGTAAAAAAAGTATTGGCAATTGCCTATAATAGATCAAATTAGCCAACAAAGTAAATGCTTGACAATTTTAACTGGACATAACGAACACAGGAGGTAATAAACACACAAATCTAATGAAACTTTCATTTTATATGTCTTTTACACAAAATATACAACAAAAACGTATTTTTGCATGTCAAAAAAGTATTGGCAAAATAAAAAGTAAAATGTGAGAACAAAATCAGAATATGTTTAATACTTTGTATGCATACCTTTTGCATTTATAACAGCTTGGAATCTATTTCTCATAGAGAAAACCAAAGTCTTGGTTGTACTATTGGGAATTTTGTGCCATTCTTGCAGGAGTATACGCTTAAGTTCGTCTTTACACGAAATTTTATGTTTCCTGAAATCTACGTCCAATTTGTGCTATAAATTTTCAATTGGATTTATGCCAGGCGATTGAGGCGGCGTCTTTAACTGGCGAGGAGAGTTATACAGCAACCACTCCCGGGTGAGGTTCGCTGTATGCATAGGGTCATTGTCTTGTTGAAACACTAATGATGTTCCTAAGCCAAGTTTTTGGGAACTGGATTGCAAATTATGGCGCAATATGTCGATGTACGTACGTGCTGTCATAATACCATCAATGAAGCACAGTTTACCAACTCCGTTTGCTGCCATACAGCCCCAAACTAAGACGCTCCCTCCACCATGTTTCACAGATGGTGTTAAATGTTGTTTTTCCAGTTCGGTGTTTGGCTTGCTCCACACATATTGTCTTCCATCACTCCCGAAAATGTTAAACTTCGATTCGTCGGAAAAAATAACTGTGTTCCAAAACTCATCTGATAAATTAACATGAGATTTTGCAATATCTAATCTCTTTCTTCTGTTTCTTTCCGAAACGAAAGGATTCTTTCTAGCTGCCCTTCCAAAATAACTTTCTATGTAAAACATTCCGTATAGTCTGTACACTAAAAGTTTTATGCGAAGTATTAGCAACATCTTTGGCTAACTGGGGTGCACTTATTTTGGGATTTTTCTTAACCTCTTTGATAATGTTACGTTTCTCCCTTGTAGAAATTATTCCAGGCCGTCCACTTCTAACCTTATTTTCTGTGGATCCTGTCTCGTTGAACTTTTTTACAACACTTCTGACAGTAAATAAACTTATGTTCAGTTGTATTCCTATAGCAAGATAAGTTAAACCCTCATTTCTGAGCTGAATAATCATGTTTTTAACATAACATTAACATCCAACTCCTTCGATTTCGAAGCCATTTTATCACAGCATTAACAAAATAATGTTTTAAAAATTTTGAAATAGTACTGCAGACTTTATACTATATATATATATATATAACAGGCTTTTTTATCAGTTTAAACACGTGACCTCAACATGACAAAATTTGCATAACAGTTAGAACTTTGCCGATACTTTTTTGACGTGCAAATTTACGTTTTTGTTGTATATTTTGTGTAAAAGACATATTAAAATGAAAGTTTCATTAGATTTGTGTGTTTATTACCTCCTGTGTTCGTTATGTCCAGTTAAAATTATCAATCATTTCCTTTGTTAGCTAATATAATCAATTATAGACAATTGCCAATACTTTTTTTACCCACTGTAAAAGGCAGAATAAGCATCAAACAAATGAGGGGAGAGAAATCTTGGTTTATTAAATAGAAAGAAAAAAATCACTAAGCAAAATTCAAGATGTACATAAGTATTTTAAACACTAAAGGGTTTCTTAAGATATTACACAAAAAAAATTTTTGAACTTTTATGTAATTATTAGAACTAGATTTAACCGTGTCTGTAACCGTGTGGTTGTAGACACGGTTAAATCTAGTTCTAATCGAGGACAGTTATCTTCGCGGATATATATCTTCATATTGAGTTGCTTTTTCGAACTTCTTACCACCGATGACTTTCAAGTGGAATAATTAAGATTAATGCATGTTAGATGTACCCTTGGGTTCGAGGTCTTTTTCAAGTTTCAGTGAAGAGTTATTTATAACGTCTGTAAAAAAAAACAGTCTCTAGCTATTGACGATGGACCACGAAATTTTGAAGGGTGACCAAATGACGAGGAGGACTTTTGAGATGGCATCCCACTTTCCAAATCTCTACACCATGCCAAAGGGAAAACTTCGACTCTCTACTTATTTAACGTGTATCAGTCCCCTCTATGCGCCAGGTCTTTTGTGGTAACAGAAATCAAATCCATGCCCACTTAAACATGGCTCAAAATAACAAGGTCTGTCGCTAATAGAGCTCGAATAGCTTCAAATGGAATTAAATCCACGATTTGAATGTAATAATACTGACTATGAGCTTGCACCCATAATCAGTTTTGTGTGAGCTTAAAGCAACACCACAGAGCTATTGACGATGAACCTCGTAACTCTGAAGCGAGGTAAAAGTGAAATTCAGAATGTAAGGTTTTAATTGGGTCTTGTCGTCCTCTCACTGAGGCTCAAAATTACGATTTTATAGATTCAGTATTATATTAATTATAGAAAACTAAAAATAAAAGGTATACTAGATGATACTTGTACACTTCCAAAAAATATGGGAAGAAATGTATTTTATAACTGTTTTACTAGAATTTACAGAAGATAGTACAATTTAGAGAAAATTCTCTAATTAACAGCTACAGTCGAACCCCGATTTAACGACGAATTCATCAGGACTGAACATATTCGTTAATTAGGATTATTCGTTATATCGGGTTCAAACAAAATACAAATTTTTTGCACCTCCATTTTGGAAGTTCTATAATAAGCAACTACACAAAAAATATCCATAGTTAGAAATTATACGCTTTTTATTCAACAGCTAAGAACACTATTAGTGTGTGTAAATTATTACGTCACCAGTTCATAGGAAGTTTTAAAAAACTGACTAATAGATTTTTGACAATCTTCTTTTCATTTCTGACATGAAAGAGTTATTTTTCGGTTTTATGCAAGAAGAAAATATAGCGTCATTTAAATCCTGCTCTGTACAAGGTATGTTTTCACAGTTTCCAAACAATGTAATGCATTAGAAAATATATCAGTTTTGATATAAATTTTACTATCAATTTCTGCATCCGATTCGTTATTCATTGGCTCCGACAAGTCAGCAGTTTTCGCAACTTTAGTTGCACAGATAGGGAATCCATCCTCAAAAGTAACATAATCGTCAAAATATTCCCTGCGTTGTGGAGCGGATGAGATAAGAAAGGAATTTCCTGTCCTATTCAAAACTCACACGATAGGTTGCACTCTTGACTCATCTGCACTGTTAAGTCTAATAATGGTCTGCACTGTTTCCCGTCGAAATTCGCTGCTTTCAAGAAGTCTTCTTGTGTTCCGAAAAAAATGGATATGTCATTTGAAAAAAAAAAAAATTTGTAACACAAACTAATACAAAATATTTTTCAGCCCTGGAACTAATTCGTTAATTCGGGGTTTATTATTCGTTAAATGTGGGTTTTTGCCTTCATTTTAATCAAATAAAGAGAATAATTCGTTAAATCATGAAATTCGTTAAATAGGGGTACAACTGTATATATATATATATTATATATATATATATATATATATAATTCTCTTGTCACAGAGTTTGTAACCAAACTCCTCCGAAACGACTCGACCGATTATTACGAAATTTTGTGCGTATATTCAGTAGGTCTGAGAATAGGACGTAAACTATTTTTCATTCCAATATTGCAATTAGTTAAAACATATTAATTAAAAACCTTAAAACGCCTAATTGTTTTACTCCTGCGGGTTGTTTACTTGGCAGAACTTCCGTTCCGTTTCGGCCGAGCGGTGATCCGACTTTTTCCACCATCTTAAAATTGCCATCCAATTTTTACTGTTGAAATCAGGCAAAAAAATTACAGAATCGGAAAGATTATTTATTTCGCCACAATACGATAGAACTTTTTTTGCAAAATAATCATATTTTCTATTTTTTAAGAATTTTTTAAAAAAGAGTTAAAACTGATGCGTTTTTATGCAAATAACTTCTAAATTGTTGCGTATGAATTACTTTTCCTGTTATTAAAACGATATTCTACACTAAATAATTTCAATCCTTTCTCTTTTAGATCCAGGCATTTAAAAAATAAAATTTCTAAAACCTTTTTTTTAAAGAATTTTTAAAAAATACTCAAAATTTTAACTTAACATTGAATAACTTTGCCATTTATAAATATAATCGTACGAAACTGTATTTCCGTATGTAAAAGAATATTATCCGTAACCTGTACGAAGATTGAAAACATTGCTTAAAAATTACGGATTTTAAAGTTTTTTTTTGTGATTTTCGTAAAAAACCGTTTTTGCGAGAAATAATTTAAACAGTATTTTTTGTACATTTTTTTATTTAAAAGTACTTTATTTTTGCAATTAATTTGTGAAGTTTGAAAGCATTAACTTAAAAATTAATAAAAAATACGCGATTTTACGGTTAGCCAAATCTTGGAGTAGAAAAATAGTTTTGCGCCAAAGACCTTTGAACTGTTTAACCGTCGACCGCATCTAACTCAAGGGTTACACTATAAAGTTCTGCCTTAAACAGGGGGAAATCAGTAATTTGGCGAGTAAAAAAAAAATGCGAGTGAAAAAGTTATTTTTGCTTCAATTTTCGTCATTTTTTCTTTAGATAATTTTCAAAATTAAATCCTTATAGATGTTAGATTAAGATGACAAAATGTATTCAATACATTTCTGAGACTCATTTAAAATATTTATCAGTATCAAAATTTTTGTTCTCTTTCATAAAACTTATTGTTTACTTTAAAATAATGCCTAATGCATAAATCTTTTTTTTGACATATCATTTCATAATAAAAACGCAAAATTTGCCCATTTCGAATTTTTTTTTGAATTATTCAGTTAAATAAGCATAACTTCCTTAGAAAAAAATAAAAGCTATGTTCAAATAAAAAATTCTTCATTATTAATTGCGTGTTATTAATATATCAAAAATCACTAAATTGGCATGTCACAATTAATTGCTAATATTTTTAATCAATATTAGTATAAAATAATTAATTAATTTTGTTTTGTATTTTTGAATGTATGTTTGTATTCTAAAATGAATAAATATAGATGAATTTAAATGAAAATGATTTTTTAAAAGTTCATTGATCATTTAGAATCAGTGATTAAAAAAATAAAATGCCAAAAACTATCTTTTTTTTTAAAGAATTTTTAAAAAAAACTTTTTTTTAAAAAAACAATGATATTTTGCATATTTTATGATTTTTTTCTAAAATGAATCAAAATCGTTGCGTTTAAATAAAAATGATTTTTAAAACTTTTAGAATCGGTGATTTAAAAAATAAAAAGCCGAAAACTTTTTTGAACAAATTTTAACAAAACACTCAAAATACTTAAAACAATCATTTAATAATTTCTTCTTTTATAAAGATAATTGCATGAAACTTTTTTCCCGTGTGTCGAACATTTCAAAATATCCTCACAATTTTACTTCAAGATTTAAAATAGTAGTAAAATTTTGTAATTTGAAAAATTTCTACTTTTCTGTCTTTTTTCAACATACAACTATTTTTAAAAATGCTACATTTTCGTTTCCGGGGACTAAAAAATTGCAACGAAAGAATTGAAAAGTGAGTGAGTGATTTATAAATTCGCACTGTTCGCCTATTCGAGGGTTTTTAGCGACGGACCTCGAAATTTTCAACCATGGTCAAGTGACGAGGACGACACCTAAGCTTTTACCAACCTCTCCTAAGTACCACACCACCCCACGCAAGAACAAATTTCGAAAAAGGGAGTTTTAATGTCATAGTTAAAGAAATCACTCACATCGCGCATACACACACATAAGTGCTATCATCCTGAGGGAAACAGGAAATGTCCATGGGGAATATATAAGTTATTCACAGGTAAAAGCCCACTCAACGCCGGGCTAAGCGGAGAGGAAAGAAACAAAGAAGTAAAAGTAATTTCGAGAAATAATATTGGAAGTGCTGATTTTGTGAAGAGAAGGGAAAATGTTAAACGAGAAAGCCATGACACGCACTCACGGGCCATACACTCACATCGTACGCGTCACACCCACACAAAAGTGCTGGCGTCAGAAAGAAAGGAGGAAATTAACATGGGGATTAAGTTATACCCTCGGTAAAAGCCCGTGCAACGCCGGGCCGGGTCAGCTAGTATATATATATATATATATATATACAGTGCAAATTCATTTACAAAATTGCTATTAAATATAGTATGCCTATAGAGGCATTCACAGAGTTTAAATGTAACATTACACAACAGATTAATAAATATAACTTTAGTGCAGATAATAACCTCTTTTTTAATGATATTAAAAATCAGATTAAAAAATTACAAAATAAATTTATTTTAGTTTATATTGATAAAGTGCCTGGAAATTTTGCCTTCATTTGTAAATACTATTATAGTTTAATGCTCAACAAACATTTTGAAAATAATACAGCTTTTATTAGGTCATCAATTTCTGATAGAGAAATAAATAATCGAATTTTGGCTTTTCATAAACAATTAAAAATACAAATTAATAATAATTTTAAATTTCCACATGTATTTCTTACTCCTAAATTTCATAAAGATCCAGAACAGTTACTAATGGTTTTAATACATATATCAGCAAATCAGGCAAAATTCTGCATGAAATGTTACAAGATACAATAAATAATCTAAAATCTTCAGCCATTCTTAAAAATAGTACAGAACTTATTGCACAAATTAAAGATAAAAAGATATTTTCAGTTTATAGTTTAGATTTTGAAGATCTTTTTAACTCAATTAATATTGATGATATAATAAAAACACTAGTAAAATTACATAAAGATAATTTGTTTAAAAATGTCAAATACGATAGATTTGGTTCTCTACTTAGGTTAGTTCTAATAGAGAATTATGTTTATCATAATGTTAATTATTATCAACAGATTAAGGGTCTACCACAAGGTGGCCCAGCTAGCAACTGTCTTGCCAATTTATATTTACATTATTTTGAAAATAGTTTCACAGACAACTTGGAATTTTACTTTTTTCGTTATATTGATGATATAATCATTTTTGGCAAGCAAGACAACTTTAAACCTAATATTAATTTTTATCCAAAATATCTTAATTTAATGCAGACAAATAGTAACATTTATGAAGCAATATGACAAATTTTCTTGATATAAATTAAATTAAAGATGTGAAAATAGTTACTAATATTTATGATAAACGAGAAGACTTTAATTTCAATATTATAAAAGTACCGCATGGTAGAGTAATATTTGTCTATATTCCAGAGATATTGTTCTTAATTACACACTGCGCAATAAATTTCTAGTTTCTAATAAATCGAAAAATAAAAACTTATAAACATTTTACTAAATACTGTTTAGTTCAAAACTACAATTAGCAATTTTATTAATAGATAAATAAAGAATTCTAAATAATACCAAGTTAAATTTCTGGTTTTAACAGGTTAATATTATGGTTATTCTTCCTAGATAGTTTAAATACCTCTGATTTCTAGTTTAGATAAAATTACTTTTAAGTGCATAACTTAAATCATATTAAGAGTCTGTAAGTTAATGGTAGTATGTTTACAATTCTTATTTATTATTTCTATTCTTTCATATTTTTGCTAAATTATATTTTCAACCATTGCTTTGTTTTGAGAGTTGTATTTGGGTCAGAATCTGGTAATAACATTTATAGTACTCAAGTTGGCCGCGGGCTCTGCATTTCAAGCATATGCAATTTTATTTGGTCACCTTTTCTTATAATGGTTAGATTTCCTATCCATTGTTGATGGCATTTTCTCATTGTATTAACAGAAGGAGAATGGCTGGCCAAAAACCACTTCAACCCCACTTTTATACAGAAAATTTTCAGAAATTTTTGTATACAAGCTGTGGTCAGCAATGTTGATAATATATGAAGCATCCATTCTTTTATATTTTGTATGTTATTTCAATTTTCATATCTCCTTTGATTCATTGTCTTGTTATCTTTACCAATTGTTATTCTTTAAGAAAGTATTAATAATGACAATTCATCTCTCTATGCAGAAATTTTGATTATATATATAAAATAAAACAAGTAAATGGAAGGATGTCTTTTCTGGGATGAAAACATTGTTTTTTGCAAAGTTAAACTTATTTGTCAAAAAAATGCAATATTTCTTGCAATTGTACCATTGGAGGATTCCTCAAAATTCTCTAATTGTAATACTAGTCTAATTAGAACACAGAAATTAGATTCAATTTGCAGTTATATCGAATTCCCAAACACAGTACGTTGCTCAGTGAAGCGGACTCAGGAAAATAATATTATAATTACTGTAATTTCTGTGGTGCAAAAGGTTAGTGATAGCTGCTTAGAATGGAATTGGAAGTAATTAAATTTACTTCAATGATAGTCTCTGGTTGTAAAGATGTCTTCGTAGATGTTGGCCATTACTACATTAATTTCACAACTAAGAATCTGATTACGAAATATTACTCAAATGTGTATTTTATGATTCCCATGCTAAGTAACTAATCTCTAATGAAGTTTAAACTTTATTTCTTAATATATACATTTATTCTAATTAGAAGTTTTTTACTATTTAATATATACGTATAAGACTTTGGAAAAAATAAGAACATTAGTTATAAAATAATTACCAGAAAACTTGAATCTTACTGATATGAAAGACATCTTTACTAAGTCAAAGTTATAAATCATTATTTATTTATTAAAATCAAAGACATTCGTTTTTCGCACGAGTGAATTTTAAAAGAAAAATCCATAATTATTTTCTGCTAGCCCGAATATAATTTTTTTTTGTATAATAACTCCAACCCAGTGCAAAAGGACACATCTAAACATTTAAATTATATTTTTAAGCGATGTTCTGCCTTTTTTATAATCTAAATAACTGTAGGAAATAGAAACAACAGTAATTTCGTAAAAAAGAGAAGAAATACATTCATATATAACTCACAACAGACTTTGGCATCTTCTGACGAAATAAAAATCAAATTAATCCGAAACGTTTAATTTTTCAACCGAAAGAAAAGAAAAATGAAGAGCCTTGTTTGTTGATAATTGTAAATAAAATTTTGCAGAATCCCACCCCCTCCTTTCTTTCAAAATGATTTGAAATGTTTGTTTCACATCAGTTAGTGGCCATGACCAAGTGGTCTAGGCATCAGTTAGCGTGTCCTTGAGTTCTGATTCAGTACCACTGTGACCGTGTAAAGGGGAGCGTTAAACCTGTCAAGAGCTCAGGCGTCCTCCTGAGCGGTGGACGGAGAGGTACCAGCTCAGTGTCGTCCATCACTTGACCATGGACCAATGACGCGGACCGTCGTCAAAAACCCTCGTGTAGTCAATTACACATCACGTTCCTCGTGCACATCAATTAATTAGCAATACGGCAACTTCA
>BMAO01038286.1:0-10620 GCA_019973975.1 Trichonephila clavata | reverse complement strand
ATATATATATATATACACTCACTTCCAAAAGTTAAGCACGAAGATGTAAAATGCAAAAAAATCAACAAATACTGTTCTGATTGACACCAAATTTGGCAGTAAAGTAGCATATATATTTATACATAAAACAAAATCAATAATTATATAAATAAATGAAAACCATTTTAATTTTTTGTAAGTTATCAGATAATGTCATACTGGAGACTTAAACAGAATTATGTATAAAGTGAAAATAAACAGCACAAAATGAAAAAAAGGTTATTAATAGAGTATATGATTCCCCCTCATTTGTATGCAAAGTTTACACCTTCTGACCATGCTTTCAATAAGGTGGTCAACCACCGCAGAATTAAGCAATCGTCATTCAACTTGTAAAGCAGTTTCCAGCTCAATAAGAGTGGGTGGAGGTGGGAAACGTAAAGATACAGCACGGCCAAGAGCACCCCATAGACTTTCAATGAGATTAAGGTCGGGCGAATATGCTGGCCACGCCATACGTGCAATCCCTTCACTCTCCAAGTAGTCATCGACGATGTCAGTTCTATGGGGACGTGCGTTATCGTCAATGAAAACAAAAGTAGGGCCAACTGTTGCAGCGTACAATCTCACAATGGGTTCTAGGACTTCATCTCGATAACGGACAGCCGTCACAGAACCCCGTTTAAAGGTGTGCAGGTCGGTGCTGTATCCTAATGAAACCCCTGCCCACACCATAATGCTTCCGCCTCGGAATGCGTGATGTTCGGTGATGTTTTGGGGTAGATTCCGTGTTTCTTGTTTACGCCATATCCTTATACGCTTGTCATGTGGCCCCAGAACAAATCTTGACTCATTAGTAAACATGACATTGTCCCAGTCAGACACAGTCCAAATGCCATACTCCCGGAACAACTTTAATCATGCCCCTCTTGATTGGACGGATAGAGGAACACAAATTCGAGGTAGGCGGGCATACAGTCCATTCAGATGTAATCTTTGGCGTACAGTAGCTGCATATATAGCCTTACCAATGGATGCTGTAACCATATATGTCACACGTGTGGATGTCGCTCTGCGATTCCGCTTGGCTACAATAGCAATATATCGATCTTCCGCGGGGGATGTAAACCTCAGGCGACCGCCTACGGGCCTTCGGACAACTGTCTGTGTGGTTTGGAATTGTTTCCATAAACTTGAAATTACAGAATGATGAATGCCGAAGGAAAAGAGCAACATCTGTGATCGACTGTCTTGCTTGAATGCGCCCCACAGCACGCCAGTGCTCAGGATCTTCCATTTGTTTTCTGGAAGTCATAGAAGCACGTGTCTTGAAAACAAATTGTGCTAAAGTTTTACACACCTTCTATCAGCACTTAAGACCAACTTCTGTAACCCTACATAAAGCTGGCTTCTGATAAGACTGCCCTTTTTGCATATTTCTTGACATGAAATCATGATTGGCTGTTACCTACCATGTTTGCATACTTCCTTTTACCTCTGCAGCGAATTGCATCATCTTCAATTCTGATTGGCTTCCGGAAATTAGCATTTTCCTCTCCATGCTTAACTTTTGGTAGTGAGTATATATATATATATATTATAAAAGCAAAGTATTGTTAACAGCTTCGATGAAGAGATTAGCAACAATTAAATCTGAGTTCATGCACTGCCAGTTGGTCATTTAAACCAGGAAAGTCATGCACTCATTGATAACGTCGCAAAGATTGACGCTGTAACCCCAATCCTTTTTTTACAATTATTTTTAATGTACACTTTAAAAATTACAAACAATTCTAGGAAATAATTTAACTAAGAGAAAGTATACTTGTACCTCCTTTTAAGGACTTTCAATTTTTCTTTGATAATTTGAGAAAATATCCTATCAAACTGAGGTAAAATGTTTTAAATTCTCGTGACTTTAATAATGGATACGTCATAGATACTTACAGTACAGGAGAATTATATTTGCAGGAAAAATGTCACATTTGTTCAAGTTGTAGTTTTATTGTCCTTAAATGATCGTGAAATTGTATGTTAAACTTTTTCTTGATTGTGTGTTTATGGCACGCCACTGTGTCTTGTGGTACACTTGTGTTTTCGTACCTTTCTTGATGGAGTTTCGTGGCAGCATTTTAAAGTTTCATTCCGACTCCAATGTTTCATTTTTATCGCTTTTCTCAAATTTACTTTTGCTATCATGATTAATATCCATTATTTTAACAAGTCTTTTCTTGCTTGATCAATCTCTTTTATCGAAGTATCAATGTCATTCAATAGAGATCACAAATGCCTATTTCTTTGTATATATACATATATATATATATATATATATATGTGTGTGTGTTTATAAACCTTAATGAATCTAAGAACATAGGAATCAAAATCACTGATCCGTTGACAGCGGAAAAATGTAGACGTGCCAGACTGACCACCTGAACGGAACATCTGCTGACACACCTCAGGGCCCAAGTTTATGTACACTGAGTTGCTCATAGCAGGACTTGGCCCTCATGGGCTCTTGTGCCACTGAATTAAGTTAAATAGCAAAATAACTGAATTAAGTTAAAGGTTAATAAGACTTATTAAAAAATGTTCTAATAAAAGCTATTTTTATTAACAAACTCATACGTAAAGAATAATAGTTGCAATTAGTATTATTTGTGTAAAACGCTAATTACTTCGTTTACAAGAAAATTTTCACAATATCTAAATACAATATATTCCAGACTTTACGTATGTCATTGGGGAGGTGTATACGTATATCTTGGGGAGGCACTTTCCACAGTTTGAGAATCGTTGTTTAATGCCATACATTGTTAATTAACAACCAAAACGAATGGGTAATAGATAATACTTGTATAAAATCTTATAAAAGCATTAAAATACTAACGTTGTAAAATATATACTAAGTGTGTTGTTCTATTGACCAATGTCTGTTATTAAGTATTCTACAAATTATTAATTCACTTTAGAATTATCAAGCATATTATATTGTCAATGACGCCTAATTATTCACATTAATTATTCATATATGATCATATTTTCAAAGTTGATATATAAGCGATTACTCTCCGAAATTTAAATACATAGTTGCCTAACGTTGACAAACTCACAGCATAAATGTAAATGAATCAGTGAAACTGGCAACAAAATAATATTAAATTAAGATATTACATCCAGTTTTTACTGCAATACTTTATTGTGTTTGATTTACAAGAGGAAATGTTTTCCACTTGCGTAATAACTAAGATTTCTATACTTTTTACGTGTAAATTCTCGATGCATAGTAAAGATTGTAATCAATAAATTCAAAGCACACTGTGCGACTACGATACTTGATTTGTTAACATTTATTAATTTAAAAAAAATTAAATGAAAATGCAAATAATTAGACTTATTGGTTTTTGTTAACAATTAAATCATATAGAACACCAGTATAACATTACTTTTGAAATGTATAGGTAAAAAGACACACATAAATATCTTATTATATAATACGCGTGTTCAAATGAAAGTGATTCGAAGCCTTGCATGCGAATAGTTCTTAATGTATTTTCATGAAGCAAACTCGGTGGTCAAGGTGTATGTACCGCACACTTGCGTGCGCAAAAATATTTGAGTTAACTGCCTTCGTAAAAACGTAGCATTATTTTAAAAAAATGATGGTGAGGATCCAACTGCGCCCAAACCAATCAGAGAACTGTAATAAAGTTTTTAACACTGGAAGGGTATAGATCTGTGGATAACCATTGCAGAATGCTGGCTATGTACGGTGGCACGTGTGTGGCGAAGACCACGGTGAAGAGGGGGGCGATAATGTTTCGCGACGGGTGACAGGAGACAAAGGATGTACAGCGTTTGGCAAAGTTGTGGCTGAGAAGCTGATTTTGGTCCTTGATACTACAATCAAGGGAACTTCGAAACATTCGTGACGTTGCAAGTTATTGGTATTCATTCGTATTGTTTTCAATATTGTCACCAACATTCTGAAGTATCAAAAAGTTTGTAGTCAATGGGTACCCTACACGCTGACACCATAAAAACAGTGAATGGGTCTGAGTTTACATCATTTCTTGCGATAGAGGGATGACTGTGACGACTTTTAGCAGCACATAGTGACAAGAGATGAACCCCTTGTTTTACCCCTTTCAACAGGAAGGGAGGTCAATCAGCATGCAATGGAAACATTCTGATTCGCATAGGTCCAAAATATTTAAAGCTTAACAGCCAGCCCGGAAGGTCATGTTGACTGAACTTTTCGACGTGCTTATTACTGCCCTTATTACTGAAGTTTAAAAGCCAAAACGTCTTCCATCAGTTCCCAATGGTACACCCAAACACTTGATAAGCTGCAATTGGCTATCAAAAACAAACGTCCTGGTAGGCTGTTGTCAGGTGTCATCATTATGCACGACAATGAAGTCCTATGTCGCCAAGCCGTATGTCGAGGCACTGGCTGGTAATAAGTGAGAAGTCTTGTAGCATTCGGCTTACGGTCTGGATCTGTCACCTTGTGACTATCACATCTTTGAACTGCGGAATAAAACTCAATGGGTCAACGATTTCGCTCTGATAACGACATAAAGGCTGCAGTTCTGAACTGGTTCCATGATCAACCGTCATCTTCTTCGCGAGTGGAAATCGTAACCTTAGAAAGCAATGAGATGCCTGCCTAAATGCCATAAGTGATTTCTTTTAACAAATTTTGTATGCATTTCATCCATTAAATAGTATTGTTTCTGTCTATTATCGATCTTATCTTTATCACACGGTTACACACCTAGAATTATTTTAATTTGAACATCCCTCATAATATTTTCTTCATCACTCCTGGGCACTAAATTATAATTTGATTTAATATACGGAAATTATCTTTCTCCCATAAATAAACTATTTTAATCCAAATTAAAATATATGAAGCCAATAATGGTTGATGTTTAACTGTTTCAAGAATAAGATCAATTGTCTTTGGTATTTCCTCTTTTTTTAGGTTCTTTTATTTTTCAAAAATAAATTATTGTCATAAAATATTTTATAAAATGTGAACCAATTGAAACAATATTTGAAGGTTTTTTTTAATTTTTTTTTTTACGTGATTTAAAAAAAACCCTGCTTATGTAAGTTTATGAATAATTCCAGTAGTTCATTTTCCATATTTTTTAAATGTTATGTCTATGTATTCAGAATTATTAAACTTAATAAAACCCTTGCGCTAAATAATTATTCCCTTAAGCTAAGTTTTTTAGTCTGAAAAATATTAAAAAAAGATATTATTCTACTAAAATTTTATATAAAAAAATTATTTCATCTTTACAAGAAATAAAAAGATAAATTCGTTAAATTAGGAATTAAATTAAATAAATTTTCATTAAGATCATTAGAACACTTTGATTAAAAAATTCTCAAAATATTAAGCATCAACATAAAATTTAAATTTTTAATTTTAAATAAAAGGAAAATTAACTGAAACGAGGCTACTTCTTAATATTCCGAAATTAAATATTCACATATTGTAGTGACACAAATTATATTTTAAAGTTCCTTTGAATCATTTTATCGTGTATTGAATATCAAAATAAGATATTTTCCTTTTAAAATATAGCTTCATCGAAAAAAAATGATACTGTTGTTTTTAGATAGAAAAATATATCTCCATAGAACTATTTAATTAAAATCCTTTTTTATGAAAGCTTTTAATGAAAAATTCTTCTTCGGCGCATTTTTGTTTTAATTAAATTTTATTTCTTGATTTTAGTGAGGTGTATATTTCATTTAATTCTATTTTTCCCTGTATTTAAATTCAGTTGAAAATATCAAATATATTTTAAACTGCAGATGTTATACCTGAGATTATTTTTCAATTAATTATAAATAAAAAAAACATTAGAAATACGGCGAGATTTATTTAATTCAATGTAATTATATCCTTATTTTCATTTATTAACTTAATTTTTGCATTGTTTTTTTTAAAGAAATATTAACTTATTTGTGTCATTATATTATATGCATATGACCGAAAAAATAATCATAAATAAAATTTTAAAAAAAAAACCGTTTGGTTTTTCTAAATTTAGGTTTATGAAAAACATAACGTAATTGTTTTGGATTATTTTCTGCTTTTTAAATAACAGTACTTTAAATTTCTATACTAAAATTCGGACTTTTTAACATTGAAATTGAATCTGTGTTATATATATATATGTATATACTATATATATATATAATATATATATATATATGTGTAACATATATATATATATATATACACTCACATCCAAATGTTGAGCAGGGAGAGAAAAATGCTAATTTCTGGAAACTAATCAGAATTGAAGAGGATGCAAATCGCTGCAGAGGTAGATGGAAGTATGCAAACATGTTATGTAACAGCCAATCGTGCTTTCATGTCAAGAAATATGTAAAGAGGGCAGTCTTATAAGAAACCAGCTTTATGAAGGGTTACAGAAGTTGATTTGTAAGGTTGCTGATAGAAGGTGTTTAAATCTTTCGAACAATTTGTTTTCAAGACATACGTTTTCTATGACTTTTAGAAAACGAATGGAAGATTCTGAGTGCTGGCGTGCTGTGGAGCGAATTGAAGCAAGACAGTCGATCACAGATGTTGCTCTTTTCTGCGGCGCTCAGCATTCTGTAAATTCACGTTTATGGAAACAATTCCAAACCACACAGACAGTTGTCCGAAGGCCTGTAAGCGGTCACCCAAGGGTTACAATCCCCGCGGAAGATCGATATATTGCTATTGTAGCCAAGAGGAATCGCAGAGAGACCTCCACACGTGTGACATCTAAGGTTACAGCGTCCATTGGTAAGGCTGTATCTGCAGCTACTGTACTCTGAAGATTACATATGAATTGACTGTATGCCCGGGTACCTCGAGTTTGTGTTCCTCTATCCGTCCAATCAAGAGGAGCTAGATTAAATTGGTGCCGGGAACATGGCAATTAGACAGTCTCTGACTGGGCAATGTCATGTTTACTGATGAGTCAAGATTTGTTCTGGAGCCAGATGACAAGCGTATAAGGATATGGCGTAAACAAGGAACACGCAATCAGACCCCAAACATCACCGAGCATCATGCATTCTGAGGTTGAAACATTATAGTGTGGACATGGATTTCATTAGGATACCGCACCGACCTGCACATCTTTAAACGGGATTCTGTGACGGCTGTCCATTATCGAGATGAAGTCCTCCGCTGCAGCAGTTGGCCCTACTTTTGTTTTAATGGACGATAACGCACGTCCCAATAGAGCTGAAATCGTCGATGACTACCTGGAGAGTGAAGGGATTGTGCGTATGGCGTGGCCAGCATATTCGCCTGACCTTAATTTCTTTGAAAAACTTTGAGATGCTCTCGTCTGTGCTGTATCTTTATGTTTCCCACCTTCAGCTACTCTTATTGAGCTGGAAACTGATCTACAAGAAAAATGTCGATTGCTTAATTGTGCGGTGGTTGACCACCTAATTGAAAGCATGGTCAGAAGGTGTAAACTTTGCATACAGATGAGGGGGGATCACATACCCTATTAATGTCCTTTTTTTCCTTTTATGCTGTTTATTTTCATTTTATACATAATTCTGTTTAAGTCTCCAGTATGTCATTATCTGATAACTCACAAAAATTTAATATTGTTTTCATTTATGTATATAATTATTGATTTTGTTTTATGTATAAATATATATGCTACTTTACTGCCAAATGTTGTGTCAATCAAAGCAGTATTTGTTGATTTTTTTTTCATTTTACATCTTCGTGCTTAACCTTTGGAAGTGATTGTATATACAGGGGAATTCATTACCAGACTGACATACATGTAGAGTGTGTAGTGGCTACACAGACGATTCATAATCACATAGTAAAGCTTGGTCGCAAATGGCGTAAATGCAATTTATGGGGCAGAAAAGCAGCGAAAAAGTAACAGAAACTGCAACTTATAAATGTGACAAAAAAATTTTCTTGAAAGATTATACAACAGCAGAGTTGTTCGATATTGCATGGACTTATTCTGGAGTCACATAAAGAGTTTGGTGTACTATACACCCCTTCAGTTGAAGACTTCGAATATGGAATGTTTGTAGCTGCCTCGAGGATATGTGATATGCCAGGAATATTCCATAACATAAGAAATTCTGTGCAACGCCACTCTCAGGTCTACCACACGACCTCTGGTCGTAATTTTCAGCATCTGTTATAGTGCATCCTTCCATTAAAATGTTTTCTGCCCCCAAAAAACTACACAGCAATCTTTTTTCGAATTAAAAATTTATTAAGCCATTAGTTACATTTTTATAAAATTTCGAAGTTTTTTTCTAACTTTTATACAGTGCTCAATTTCTAAGATCTTTTTAGTCATTTTAAGTGGTTTATTTTTCTTAAGTTATTACAAACAAATTTAGTATGGTTATAAAAACTGTTACTTTTTGGTTTTTAATAATTATTTTTCTAATTAAACCTGTAAAAAACTCGAAAATTTTTAGAATATTAACTTAGACACATTTAAAAAAAATCAATACTCTCTCTTAAACACAAAAAAAGCCTTAGGGATTAGATAATGCTCATATCTTCAAAATTAAATGCCTGTGAAAAAAGAATTTACATTTTGTAAAGTCATAAAACGAAACCTTATAATACCCGTAAAGCTCTAATTTTAAAATATTTTATTTCCCAGTGTATCATCTACATTAAAATACTACTTTAATAAAATATGACTGAAAACATTTTTTTTATTCAACAAATATTTTTGCATAATATTCATAATATTGTATTCGACGGTATTTTATAAAGCTTAATCTTTTCCTAATATTTTCACAAAACATTTACGAACAACTAGTAATGATACTAACTTAAGCTAAAATGTGTCAGGTTTGTACATAGAATTTAACTTTCATCAGTTTTAAATTGGCGCAAATCTGCAAGTTGGAGTTTTTTTCTTCGCATCTTTAAAAAATAAAGTATAGTGCTGCAATATGTTTACTATAATGTAGTTTGCTACACCAAGAACGTATTCAGTTTTATCTGCATTATTTCTTTTCGGAATACTTGTATTCGGAAGTCTAATGCCTAGTTGAAGACCGATTTTTAGATACCAGGAGGTTATAATTAAACTTCCCCTGTAAATGATGTCCTACAGCCCAAATGGGTGAACGGAATAGAGTGAAATTTTGTATGTGGTCTATTTTGGAGATGCGCTCACGGAATTATGGAGAAAAGATTAGTTTCAAGATGTCCACTAGAGGGGGATTTTTTGAGAAAAACTTGAAATTTAACAAAATATACGATCAGAAAGGAATACAGAAACAATATTAATGTTTATTAACTAGCTTCTGGACTCCTTGTCATTCAATCACATCAAGTAAAGGTAAGAGAGAACTAAATATAGTTCAGTTTGGCAGAAATAAGAACAGAATTGGACGAAATTGCAAAAGAGGAGCAGTTGGCAATCAGGTCCAGAGAATGTAAGGAAAGTTGCTCCACGGTGTGACCATCCTCATTCACGCGCAAATTTTCAAGTCGATGAACGTGTTTAACAACAGATTGTACTTCGTCAGTTGTGAGGATTCACACATGAAGCGTTAGGCATTTGGAAGCGGTAGACAAGGCGATGTGATACAACCATAATGACTATGACGGATGGTCTACTTCACACATCGCTCGATGTGTGAAATAAAGTGTTCCGCAACCATTTTGGTGATGACAGAATCATCAGCCTGCATTTTCCTACAGCTTAACCTCCTAGATTCCCCTTCCCCACTTGAATCCTTGCAGCGTTCGGCTTTGGGGATACCTCAAAAGGCCA
Organism: Trichonephila clavata; assembly: GCA_019973975.1. Lineage (NCBI taxonomy): Eukaryota > Metazoa > Arthropoda > Arachnida > Araneae > Nephilidae > Trichonephila > Trichonephila clavata. The sequence continues at coordinate 826 of BMAO01038286.1, read as the reverse complement.
TGGTCTACCACAATCGTATCACATTTCTATTCCACCTTAAAGAAGGAATAGAACGCCAAGTGCGTAACATTCCCCAGTTCAGGCTGCTTTCAAAAGCCGAACATAAGATTTCAAGCTTCCATATGGTAGCAGACAATGGTGGAAAGCATATCGAACATGTTTTGTAAACTTAGAAGATTAATATGTCCTCAAAAAAGCTATTATACGCCACCTAGGGTGGTTTTTGTAAATCTTGTTTTTTTCCCTTTATGAAATTCTCATCACATCATTCTGACATTACCTAATTTTCATGCAATTTCGCTGAATATTTTTTGCTATTGGCTGCTCGCAAATTTTAAGTTTAATTATGGACACCCGGTATTTTAGACATCCTCTAAATACGGAGTAAGAGAAAATCGATTGCCAAGGGAGCAAGTTTTATATTAATTCACCTTATAAAGCTGTGCAAGAGCTTTTGAAGACGGATCTCGTAATTTTGAATCATGGTCAATTGACAAGTTTGCCACGGGGTGTACGAGAAGGATTAAATAGCGTTAGAGATTACCATACGCATTTCTGTACTAATAGATTAACAGAGTTGAAATTTGGCAAGCGTGTTAGTTTTGCTGGTTAAAATTAAGCTAGAAAAGAGTTGTGTTAAAATTCACTTCCAAGGGAGGATTAGGGATATTTTATGTAAAAGAATTACCATCTTTGAACTATCAGGCACAGACTTGAAATTTGGTCAACTTGTTGACTAGAGATCAGCTATGATGAGCTTTGGGAAATTAATACCCAAAGAAGTTTGCGGGGATTATGGGGACATTATAAATATATAGTTATAATA
>BMAO01038285.1:0-18672 GCA_019973975.1 Trichonephila clavata | reverse complement strand
TACATTTCTCTCACACAAAGGGAAAGAAATGAAAGGAAAGAGACAAAAAGAATGCTGATAAAAATGGAATTTTGCTATTCTAGGGATATTCCTGAAAGAGAAACAACTACAAAAATGATTTATTGAAGAATGTCTTTTCTCTCTGAAAGAGGAATTCATTTCTTTTGTTATACTTTGTATACACCTTGGAGAATGCTACTTAGTCTGATTGCATACTAATAAATACTACTGTACCAAAAAATAAATATAACTACGTAATATACTCTTTTAAAATAAAGAAAAATAAACCAACTTATAACAAATTTTTCAGATGGATTTTCTAAACAAAGTTTGAAAGAAATGTGTAAAAAGTAAAAATTCAATTCACATATATTTTTTCAACATATCCGCATCAATTAATATTTTACTACAATAAAATAAAAATATGTTACTATGTACTAATTAAGTGAATTTTTTTCCCTTCAAACGACAAAATATTTCTTGGTCACATAAAATGTAAAACATTAAAAAAAAAAGATTACATGCTATATATACTTATAAATAAGGTTTGGATTAGAAGACATTTACAGAAATTTCAAATAATACATCGTGCTTATAAAACCTCAAAATATTAATACTTACTTGAACATATAATTCTAAAATATATATTGAAATCACAAAGTAGATTTTTTTCAACACTTTTCAATTATTTTATTAAACTATCAGCTATCTCGTTACCATTCAATCCAATATGTGAGTGGACCCATTGAAAGTATATATAGTGTCTAGAAGAAAGTCAAACCACAATATCCAGAATGTTTAGGCTTGTCATATCCCCTGCAGTTGTCCAACGCGCAAGGCTGTCATTTAAAAGCCATATGTCCCTGAAGACAAGGTCAGAAGCAGTTTCAATAAATTACACTCCGTTATAAATTGCAATAGGTTTAGACCTAAAAACCTTTAATATTCCTAATCTTGATGTCCAATATACCATCAGGTGTCTCAATGGGCACGCCGCTTCCAGAAATACCACCATTCTGCCATCAGTATAGGTTTTTAATGCCGAATGAGGGATGCCATGATTTGTCTCTTGTAATTACCTTCTAAGCTAAAAATTGCAATTTTGCCCACGCTCTTTCCAAGCGTAGTCTAGGTATAGAGACACACATCAATCAAAAATATTCTTTATGATGATGCCAATCCATATTTGAAAATCCATATTCTGTTGAATCTAAATAATATACAAAAAAATATAAATGAAAGCCAGGTATTACTTTCCGCTGGCCCACACTGGAGTAAAATGTAACGAAATTCATTGTTTGAGAATCAGAATTAAATAAAATAAATATATAACTATTGAATTTGTTTCTTTTTTTAATATTTTCTGGAACTTGTTGTCAATAGTCAGTTATCACTCGTATGTAATATGTCTTTTTATTTCGAATGTGAAATAAATTAAGATATAAGAAAGATCTAAAAAATTACGAAATCGACTCTAAACTTGGATTCGGTCATTGGGAGAAAACAAATACATTAATAAGAAAAGTTTGAAATGACAGATAGAAATATAAGCAGAGAAGCATTTGATATTTCGAGGGAAATTTAACCCTATTATGTGCCAGATGACTTTGAAAAGCCATCTGGATCTTGTTTGGAATGTTGGTTAACAATTTTCTATACAAAGTGACTTAAAAAGTGTTGCTCTTGCTACTATACATTGTAGATATCCTCTTGACAAATGGTCACGTGTATACACAGATGGTTCAGCAGAAGTTTCCATTAAGAATGCTGGTGCTGGAGCGTATTCAAGTGCCTTCAGTATTAGTAATCCCGTGGGAAAGTATTGTGACAATTTTGATGGTGAAATAGCGGCAATATCATTTGCGATCGATAAACTGGATAGCTCTTCTGAACATAATATTGTATTTTTTATCGATTCTCAAGCTCCATTTTGTCTCTAATAAACTCAAGTTATAATGAAAACGCACTAGTTAATTCCTGTAAAATGAAAATAACTGAACTTGTGAAGTCTAGATAAAGCATTTCCCTCCAGTGGATTCCCAACCACTGTAACATTTCTGGAAATGAGAAAGCAGATATACTTGTTAAAGCGGGATCTCTTATGTCCCAACCCAATTCTCTCTTGCCTCTGCGTAACATCAAAAGAATGATTTACACTAAACTGCAAATTAATAAAACCTTCCTGAATAGTGAAGCAGCTGCAGGTAAAAGGTGGAATATCTTGCTTAACAAAAGTGATACAGTCTCCAGTTCCCTACCTCGATCTGTTGGAGTTGCATGCTATCGTTTACTTACTGGACATGACTACTTGCAAAGGCATTTACATTGCATTGGAGTAAAGGATTATGCTTGTTGCTCTTTGTGCAACCAGGGTGAAAGGAATGATGACCACCTCAAACAATACCTCATTGTTTTAAAGTTTTTCGTAGAAAATTCTATGGAGGCAAATTTTAATTATTTTATGCTTCATGATCATTTTATTGGGCTGCTCGTCGACTAATGGCACAGATGCCGAAGACTGGTGTAGGGTAAAAAAATATTACGAGGGAGATATAATCAAATAAAGTTTATTTGTCTTGTGTCTTTCGGTGTGTAGAAATTTTAGTAACATATATTTCATTCGCAATAATCCCCTCCATTATGGAATCGACTTGAAGATTTTACTCAATCAAGTTCCAATCGGTGATAAATCTTTTTATAAATTGACTAACTATGTCAATAAAACATAATTATTAACCTATATTTTTATTAAATTTGAAATTAAATTTATTAAATTTGAAATCCTATTGAAATTATTGATATAATTTTAAAATCATTCTTTTTGCTTTATTTCTAATAAATCGGAACAACTTCGGAAACAATAACTGTTTTTATGAAAAAATATATGTACCTTTTAAGAAAATATATGTACTTTTTAAAATAATACATGTACCTTTTAAAAAATAACTAAAACTTTATAATATTTCTCAAAATGAAGATATTTTAATGTTTTATTTCTATTATAAGCCTTTAACACACTTGCCGATGTAGGGAATGCAATATAGATTAGAAATATCGAAAATGAAGACACATTACTCGCAGGCTCAAATTCTCTTTTTATTATCGTTCGGTGGTAGATCATATACAGAGTTATATAAAATAAGGCACACCCTCATACAAAAACAAGTTTTCACACTTACTAACTAACCTACCAACTGTTCAAGTAGAAACTTACTGACTGAGGGTGGCACAGCTATCTCAACCAGTTACTAAGTAACAACTTCGGTTACCGATAAAAACACAGTCTGTTACAGTCTCTCCCTCTGGACCTGACGCCGTTTCGGTGAGGGGCCAGGAAGAGTCTTTCTTGGTCTGCCTCTCTTATGAAGAGGAGTTAGAGGCTTATAGACGAAGGATCTTGATGAGGACGTAATGCTGATGTGTGATAGACCCCAATAGGAATACCAGGATCCCCAAGATTGGCCACCTCAAATGTAGTAGGATATAGTTAGCTGAGAATATGATAGGGACCGTCTCGGCGTGGCATGAACTTTGATGTTCGTTGTCGGGCCGAACTACTCAAATTATGTTATTAACCTAAACTCTGTCATCTATGTTGAATTTGTAGCTAGATGTACGGTTTTTGTCAACGTATTTCTTACGATAATCTTGCTTCGATTCTACACGCTCTTTATTTGCTTCGTCAGGGTGGCAAATCGTTTAACATATGGAGTAATCTCTGCTACAAAGCTGTCATTTTGAATGACACTCCTAATGTCATGATTAATATCGTCAGTTGTTCGAAGTTCTCGGCAAAACTGATGAAAAGCTGCTGTTTGGTTGGTGGTTTAACATTTCTGAGTATTCATGGCGAAAGGAATAGATGGAAGCCTCTCAGACCATCTTGTGTGGTTATCTTTAACCAGGATTGGGGTTCCACTGGATTGGCTTGCGGGAGGTAAACTGGAGAAACAGATGATTTATGTCTTGATTTATGTCCCTCTGCACAACAGCACTGATAAATTGTGTTCCGTTGCCGCATATAATGCGCCTGGGTAGGGTTAAAAACACAGTCTATTATAAGCTGTCATACCTTTATAGCATTTCTAGAGTTATCTCACATTCTTCATAACGCTTGTGTAAATTTAAATAATAAAATAACGCGAAAAATTTGAAACATAATCACACATATCACAATCTGGACATATATCTTGTTTCTCTTCATAACTTCTTCACTCTACTGTCTCCCTCTGAGCAGCGAAAAATATACTACCGTGTTGGATTAGTTTTCCTTTTTTGTAGGGGAAATGTAGCCAACAAAGCGTCTTTCAGACAAATGTGAAGAGAGTTACTTAGCAGAAGGACGTCCTCTTTCTTGCAGAATATTTCAGAATATTCAGAATATTGCAGAATTTTAAAAGGAACACGTGAAACAATCCTGGAAAGACTGATTGCATTGTGTAAATTTTCACAAGGCCCGAGCTACACTCGGGCTGAACCAAAATGATACGTTTCGCCTGCCCTAGCTCAGCTGGGGAAAAACTGGGAAGGGGTTAATCACGAAATATCTTAGAATACCAGAAAAAGTAATTACAGCATTGATAATTAGAATACCTTTTTATTTTTTTGTTGTAGCTCCAATTATTGTATTTAATCTCCAATTAATATCTTTAAGAAATTTTACAGTAATTTATCATCTTCAGTGTTATTTCACAGTCGACGAAATTGAAATTTAATTGCAATATCGATAGGTTCAATATTAGGTTTGTACTAAAGAAATGTGTTTTCACTGAAATGTTCTTTTAAAGAGAGAAAGAGAGTTTCAAAACAATTTTTTTGATAAGTTAAAGATAGATTGCATAAATTATCATCAACTAGCAATAAACAGTAATATTTGAAAATTATATTAACTAAAGAGAAATGTTGATGCTATATAATTTACTAATTGCTATTCAATAATCTAAAAGAAATTTTTTACACTACAGTTAAATTGGTAGTTTATATATTATTTTATCTCTCAAAATAGTTTCTCTGAAAGGGTTTTTATACATTTGTTTCATTTGAACCAAAGTTTAATGAGCTTCTCTGCGAATTTCAATTCAGCGCTACGGGTAAAAGATCAACGAGACCAGTTTTGCTACAAAAAGAAATGCAAACATATATTAAAAACATGTTTTTTCAAATATTTAAAGTATAATTATGTTTCTTCATTACTTTGGTATTTCTTTGGAAAAGAGTTGGAAAAATAGATAAATATGATTTGCAAAAAGCAATAGCCTCTTCATGTGATTCTGCAGGAACATTCCTTTTAAAGGGGAATTAATAATTTATTTTTACAGAGAAAGAAAATATAGAGGTATTTCCTTTCTTAAAAAATACTTTAATATAAATAATATATAAAAGTTATTTGTGATTTCGAAGGAACGTGAAAAACATGGCTTTAACTATTTACCAGTTTTTGAGATGGTATTTTGATGACCTAACAGAAAACTACACTCATGTCCATAAATTAAGGATAATTCAAAATCACACAGAAATTGAACTCTAAATTAAAAATTTCACCTGTAGAATTATCACACACATCTTGAAGAAGAATATGCATAATTACAGGAAACCACCAGATGGTGCGGATAGTACGTCACAATGACGAGAGTGTAAGAGAGGGGTATATAAGGAATGGTGGCAAAGAAGTAAAATTGTTCACAAGCTCTTTAAAAGCCTTTCAGTGCAATAACCGCATAGTTATGGCCCAAAGGAAGCATTTGGATGATTTTTTACGTGGTAGAATTATCGGACGACTGGAATGTGGACGTACCCAGCTGGAAGTATCCGAGGAACTTGGAATCGCCCAGAGTGTCATCTCCAGGCTTTGGCAACGATTCCAAGATGATGGTAATGTGAGTAGATGTTACAGCACAGGTCGCCCCCGAGTTACAACGCCGAATGAGGACCGGTATTTGGCAGTTACTGCCAAAAGAAACAGACAGAGCACAGCATCAGACCTAACTCGTCAGCTCTCTTCAGCTACCGGTACGACAGTTTCAAGGCAGACCGTGTACAGACGCTTAGGGCATATTGGTCTATATGCTCGTAGGCCTGTCAGATGTGTTTCCCTTACCTTAACTCACTGTCGCCTGCGATTAACATGGAGTAGACAGCATGCATTGAGGACACCGCAACAGTGGTCTTGTGTGATGTTTTCCGACGAGTCCAGGTTTAGTTTGCAGTCTGATTCTCGCCGGACTTTCATATGGAGAGCGCCAGGTACCCGTTACCACCAAGAGAACACCATTAAACGACACCGTTATGGTGTGCAGGATGGCTCGTTGGGGAGGAATTATTCTTGGTTCCAGAACTGACATGCATTCAGAGTGTAACGATGACAGGCCACATCTCTCGGGATGTCATTCTTTAACAACATGTACGTTTGTTTCGGGGCCCATGGGTGCTGAATTTCTGTTTATGGATGACAACGCCCGTCCTCACCGTGCAAACATTGTAGACGAATGCCTTCAATCGGAGGATATCACCCGTATGGATTGGCCAGCATACTCACCGGACTTGAATCCAATAGAGCATGTGTGGGATATGCTTGGCCGACGAATTGCAGCCCGTCAAACCCTCCCACCTGTCTACCGAAACTTCGGAGGGCATTACTTGATGAGTGGTGTAATATTCCCGAAGATCAGATTGATAATTTGATACTCAGCATGCGTAGGCGTTGTACGGCCTGTATTGCATCGTCCGGGAGACATACTCCGTATTAACCATCATACTAACCATGTTATACTGTTTTTTGTAAATAGGTTCTTTTTTGAAATTTGCTCCAGGGAGTAAAAATCGCAATTTTTATTAATTATGTCAAACATATAGCATCTTTTTTGCTCTTTACCTTTTTTTAATAAATAGACTTTACAAATAAGTCAAATTTGTTTTGCTTCTGTCTCTTTCTTTGCCTGAACTTCATTATCCTTAATTTATGGACATGAGTGTATTTAACTTAGTTACATTAAATAACAGGTTTTATTAAAGTTTTCTGATTTTATAATAAAATAAAAATAATCCGTAATATTACAGCTAATATATTGAAAGAAATTTTAAAAATAACTGTTTTATTGATTTTTTCCGTCCTTTTCTTTTTCCATTAACCGTGGGAAAAATATATGTCTCAAAATTTCTTGCGATTATCACATAACAGCTTTTTCAATCAACTAAAAGAAAAGCTATTCTTTTGGTATATATCTTTCTGCTTAGAAAATAAAGAAATATTTTTTAGAGATGTAATATCTCAGATGGGTGTGTGTGTGTGCTCATAAAAGTTGGAGTATCATAGATATCAAAGGTATAATACACTGATGTGTCACTGAATTAGTGATAACAAGGTCTATGTAAATTGTGAAGCGCTACGCATCATTTATGTCCAAGTGAGGGCTTTGCGGTAACTGCATATGTAGCGCGTACTGCGGTTGTTCTGAATTAGTTGTTGGAATTGCAAGTATGGGTAAACTGATTGATTTAGACGCCTTCGATCGCGAACAAATCGTAGGTGCGCGACGCATGTGCCATTCAATTTCCAAAATCGTCAGATAGCGAGAATTTTCAAGGTCAACAGTGTTAAGAGTATACCCAGAATACATGAATGGTGAACAAAAATCTAGGGATCGAGTAAACTGGAAATGCCAATTAGCCTTGACATTGCGTTGTGAGAGACGGCTCTGTCGTATTGTACGTAGCCAGCGAAGCTAAGCATTACTTCAGATTACCACACAATTGAAAGACGGTGCCAGTCGTACAGTCAGGAAACGGACTGTGCGTTTGAACTAATTTAGGATGAGATTTTGTGGTCATGTTTTCATTTTTACTTTCTGCAAGACGCTCTTTTTCCCTTTAACATTTATAGTATCATAAATACTTTTGGTTGAAGAACAATAACCTAGAATTTCACACCGCTTTTTAATGTGTTGATATGAATATTTCTGCTTTAAAAGCGTAATTACGTAACCTTCGAGCCATCTACCAATTTTCTTTTCTTCCACTTTCAAAATAAATCTTTGGTTTTGCATTCCAATAAAAAGAAAACAACAGCAGACGATTATTTTGAAGTTGCCAAAATTTTATGTCAAAATGCAAACGAGAAAATAAATTACTAAATCTTTTATATAAAATGTGAACGAGTATCTGTAGAGATGTTATTATAAATGAAATATAATCGCATATAACATTGTTACTTGCTTCGGTTTCGCATTATCCGTTACCTCTTTCTATTACAACATCTTTGTGCCTTAATTTCGAAAGCATGTTGGTATGGATTACTACATGATTTATATACATCTTAATAAGTAGAAGTTCTATAATATAGTTAAAATACTAAACCTCGTTACTGTCTGCGTTGAAATTAAGTTTTAGGAACTAGTTACAACTCTAGAATAATTGTATTTCGCGAAGTAATACAACCTATCCTCCAACTAAAGTACGCTAATTCTATTAACCTAAATTTCCAAAGACATCGAATGGTATGATGTTAAAGTCTGACAAATATATTATCAATTAAAATACCGTTCTCTTCACTTAGCACTATTTGAGTTCATAAGATTGAACACATATTTACTGATAATTATTTTAAGTTATGAGAATCATTGTTGGTAAGTAGTCATGTTGGTTTACATATATCTTACGGTGACATTATATGATTTTACATGAAATGAAAGTTTAAGATTTATGTCAATTTTTAGAATGCAATTTTTTGATTTGGGATATATCTCTTGAATGTAATCGGCCATTTTCTAAGGTATTTTTGTACTCAGTTTTAATTTTCTTCTTCAAATTCCAATTCTAAAAATCTTGAATAATGTCTCGATTTACACTCATGCCCATAAGTTAAGGATAATTCAGAATCACACAGAAATTGAACTCTAAAATAAAAATTTCACCTGTAGAATTATCACACACATCTTGAAGAAGAATATGTAAATTACAGGAAACCACCAGATGGCGCGGATAGTACGTCACAATGACGAGAGTGTATAAGAGAGGTGTTTATAAGGAATGGTGGCAAAGAATTAAAATTGTTCACAAGCTCTTTAAAAGCCTTTCAGTGCAATAACCGCATAGTTATAGCCCAAAGCAAGCATTTGGATGATTTTTACGTGATAGAATTATCGGACTACTGGAATGTGGACGTACCCACCTGGAAGTATCCGAGGAACTTGGAATCGCCCAGAGTGTCATCTCCAGGCTTTGGCAACGATTCCAAGATGATGGTAATGTGAGTAGATGTTACAGCACAGGTCGCCCCCGAGTTACAACGCCGAATGAGGACCGGTATTTGGCAGTTATTGCCAAAAGAAACAGACGGAGCACAGCATCAGACCTAACTCGTCAGCTCTCTTCAGCTACCGGTACGACAGTTTCAAGGCAGACCGTGTACAGACGCTTAGGGCATATTGGTCTATATGCTCGTAGGCCTGTCAGATGTGTTTCCCTTACCGCAACTCACTGTCGCTTGCGATTAACCTGGAGTAGAGAGTGTGCATTGTGGACACCGCAACAGTGGTCTTGTGTGGTGTTTTCCGACGAGTCCAGGTTTAGTTTGCAGTTTGATTCTCGCCGGACTTTCCTATGGAGAGCGCCAGGTACTCGTTACCACTAAGAGAACACCATTGAACGACACCGTTACGGTGGTGCAGGATGGCTCGTTTGGGGAGGAATTATTCTTGGTTTCAGAACTGACCTGCATGTTCAGAGTGTAACGATGACAGGCCACATCTATCGGGATGGCATTCTGAAACAACATGTACGTTTGTTTCGGGGCGAAATGTTTGCTGAAATTCTGTTTATGGATGACAACGCCCGTCCTCACCATGCAAACATTGTAGACGAATGCCTTCAAACGGAGGATATCACCCGTATGGATTGGCCAGCATACTCCCCGGACTTGAATCCAATAGAGCATGTGTGGGATATGCTTGGCCGATGAATTGCAGCCCGTCAAATCCTCCCACCATTCTACCGAAACTTCGGAGTTCATTGCTTGATGAGTGGTGTAATATTCCCCAAGATCAGATTGATAATTTGATAGTCAGCATGAGTAGGCTTTGTAAGGCCTGTATTGCATCGTCCGGGAGACATACTCCGTATTAAACATCATACTAACCATATTATATTGTTTTTTGTAAAAGGTTCTTTTTTTGGAATTTGCTCCAGGGGGTAAAATTCGCAATTTTTATTAATTATGTCAAACATATAGCATATTTTTGCTCTTTACCTTTTGTTTAATAAATAGACTTTACAAATAAGTCAAATTTTTTTTGCTACTGTCTCTTTCTTTCCCTGAACTTCATTATCCTTAATTTATGGACGTGAGTGTACATTACGTTACATCGACATCAAGCAAGAATGACGAAAAAGGAAAGAAATATGACAAATAAAGAGAAACAACAAAAAACTTTAAGTAATGCTAATTTTGAAATGATACTCAGAGAACAAAACGAGAAAAAGTCAGCTCAGTAAATTGTAGGACGATGGAACATGAAACAACATGGCTAGATAAAGAGACATTGAAATTATAAATGGTGTCCGGAGTTTTTTATCACATCAACCCTTTGTCAAAGTTCGTTTTCTGAATGCCACGGTGGCAGAGCATGTGCAAGTAGCATCCAAACACGTCCGTTTGGAGAAATTCGAGAAATAAGAGATTAGGGAAGAACGACTATCACAGATCATATGTACACCATGGAGAGCAAGTTGGCTTATGTCTGCAATGCATGGTTGAGCCTATCCTGCTGATAATGAAAATTGGATAACCATAAGAAGAGGGAGTGTTACTAACCGCAGCATATCATCCAAGTTGTTGGACATATTAATACCCTGAATGCGAACCAGAAGTGAGTTTCTATCGTGTGAGATGGCCTTACAAACCTTGATACTAAATTGTCGAATGGGTGAGAGGATTTCATAGATGTGAAAGTATTGGACTCTCTCAGCTAAGATTCGTAAACGGTGACAATAATAGCGTGATTTATCTCAAAAGTGGCAAAAGCGTGATTTATCTCAGAACATAACCTTTTCCCCTGTGTCCATCACTTGAATAAAACAACATAAGAATAATTTTAAGGATAAAATTTTAATGAGAAAATTCCAGAATTAGGTGAAAATTGTTTAAATTTTTTTTACTCATTAATATAGCTAACATACCTTTTTTACATAGCTAACAACGTTGCAAGCTTTGAGAAGTTAGTAGTTTTTATTTTTACATTTGTATTCTAACCATGTCTGATTTACGACGAATCTTTCTTGATGCGACAGAATATTAATCTTTTTTTCTCTACCATTTTTATCACTAAACTCGAAAGAGTTCCAGCTGATTTACATTTAATTAGCATGAAACAATGGAGTATTTCTTAAAGTACACAAACCTCCAAAAGTTAAAACACAGTCTGATTTGGTATCTAATTTTAAAGTAAAGAAACATGCAAAAGAGAAATTTCCTGAAAACTTGCCACAACCACATTTTACTGAATTAGTCTAATACACAAATATGGTTTAGAATATAGGTTCTCAACGTGGGCGTTTGAGGCTTTCAGGAGGGCAATAAAAGACCCAAAGAAAGCGAGGGGGCGTTCAGATGGTACGAAGGGAATTGGGCAGATTCACTAAAAAAAAAACTGAAAAAACACGCTGTGTATATACTAACAAAAAATATGATGATTATGTACTAAACTTAAATACTGTTTACCTTATGTGGATTGTATGTATTTAAATCATTTCCATATCACATGTACGAAAATTCATATACACTGCTGGTCACCGTAAATGCAACACCCTGAAGGAAGCACGCAAATAACATGAAATTTACAACATGCATTAACAGAAGTGAGATATGCAAATGATTAGAATCTCAGCGCAGACACACATCACGCACGCCTGTGGCGCCACCTCAAAGCGCTATTTAAGGCTTGGAGATTTCAATGATTTCAAGTTCGGCAATTGTTTTTTTCATGTGGTTTTTTCAAAAAGCGATCAGTTATGTCTCATAGAAAACAGCGATCAGCTTTTGATCAAGTATCCGAGTTCGACAGAGGAAGGATAGTGGCCTACCGAGATTGTGGATTATCCTTCAGGGAAATCGGTAGTCGTGTTGGACGAACCCAAACAACTGTAATGCGGATATGTGACAGTTGGATGTAGGAGGGTACGACGGACTGACGTTTTCGATCGCATCCACCTCAGTGCACCACTTCACGTGAGGACAGGCAAATTGAGCGCATGGCAGTGACGGATCTCTCAGTCACATCACGAACCATAGCACAACACATTCAGTTTGTAACGCATCATTCAGTGTCTACGCGTACTATTCGACGCCGTATACAGCTGAGTGGTCTGTCCGCAAGACGTCCATTGCTTGGTCTACCCTTGACGCAGAACCCCAGACGTCTCCGCCGCCAATGGAGCGATGAAAGAAGGATGTGAGTGGCAGATAGGAATGAAGTTGTCTTTACTGACGAGTCACGCATCTGTCTGCAACACCACGGTTTTCAGATTCAAGTCTGGAGAAACCGTGGAGAGAGGATGCTGAACAGCTGCGTTATGCACCACCACACTGGTCCTGCACTGGGTAATATGGTATGGGGCGGTATTGGATATCACTCTCGCACTCCTCTAGTACGCATTGCCGGTACTTTAAACAGCCAGTGCTACATCTCAGAGGTGTTGGAGCCAGTTGTCCTTCCTTACCTTCAGGACTTGGCCTCAGCCTTTTTTCAACAGGATAATGCGCGACCACACGTGGCACGCATTGTCCAAAGGTTCTTCGTCAATCGCCAGATTGAATTGCTTCCCTGCGCTCTCCGGATCTTTCGCCGATAGAAAACTATGTGTTCCATGGTTGCTCAATGATTGACCCAGATTACACCCCCAGCTGCCACACCAGATCAACTTTTGCAACGTGTGGAAGCTGCTTGGTCTGCTGTACCCCAAGAACACATCCAAAGTCTCTTTGAATCAATGCCGAGGTGTGTGGCAGCGGTGATCTCCAACAATGGCGGCTACTCTGGCTACTAATTGAAGCAGGAACCAAACTTCACAGAAGTCTATAAATTTAATTATTTGATACTTGGTCAACATGTTATCTGCAAAATGAATTTTTTTGTGCTATCTCTTGTCTTTCTTGGTGTAGCATTTACGGTGGCCAGCAGTGTATTTCGGTAGTTCGGGAAATGGATGAAAAACCTAAAGATTACATTACATCCAGACCTACATTAACGTGAATGATGTAGGGCATTTTAATTTCTGTAGTGCACGTGTTATCTTTGTGTTTGAGCAGTAGGAAACATGTTTCGTCCACTGCATTTCATTACGTGTATTATACAAGAAACATACTTAAATATGTTAGCCAAGAACTCATGTGATTCTTTAAAGGCTGAAACTCTCTCAATTTATATTTATTTTGAAAGCAATAGTTTATCATGAATTACTTTGTATCATCAAAACCCCTGCCTGTCTTTATAATAGGCAAGCTAAAACTTTTATTCCACTCTTTCAAATGAAGAAATTCAGCAGCGTTTCAATTCCAACAATATCATACATATGATTAAAATATATAATATTACACATTTAAATATATTTGGGGCACTAGATATTTCAGATTAGCAAGTAAAAAAATTGGGACTTTAGAAAAAAAATGAAACTAAAAAATATATCCTTTTAGTAATAGGATATTTTTTAAAACTTAACACTTGTTTTCACCATGCATTATGTACACTCTTATTTCTCTAGAGTGGGAGAGGGTGGTGTCGAAATATTTACTAGAAAAGGGGGTGCCAGTTCAAAAAAGTTTGGGAACCTATGGCTTAGAACGACTGCTATAAAAACACTTTTGGCACAAAATTTAACACTTGGATAAATCATTAAATCAGAGTATAATGTAGAAAATTGTTATGGAAACAAAACAGAAATGGACTCATATAAGGAATAATACCAACCATTAATTCAATACATTGGCGGCGTCGACTTTTCAAATAAGTTGCTATAGCCCGAAACGAGAAGTGAATATCCTTAGAGAATGTGGGAGTAAGTCTTGTTCCAAATCATGTATTAATCTTGGTGGATAACATAAAGCAGAAATGCTCCTATTAAGATAGTCTCAATTATATGTTGCATCGGATTCAGCTTTGTGGAGTGTGAGTTATCCATTTAATTATCTACTAATCATGTCACAAAAAGTACAACTTGGTAGAATTTGTACATTCTTATCTACCACAAAGATTTTATTACCAATAGCAAAGGTATATCGGCTGACAGATGGATCAATGTTCTTCTACCTATGTGTCGCACCAGTAGGAGTTACTCAGTGGAACTGCTAAAACCAATTTACGGTTTTTGGCAGTTATCCTTTTCAGTTTTTAGAAGTTATCCTCCACTTCTGTCTTCGAACAATGATCGATTGGCTGTATCCAATGCATTGTTCTGTCTTGATCAGTAGAAATCCTGAAAAACTCTCAAGTGTGAATCTGGACACGTCTGTGTACGTTACGGAAGCCCATTGATGTCTGGTTCAGGGAACTCTTCCTCTTGCCTATGATAAACAGACACTTTTGTATTGTATGCACGGGAGAGAAGGTAACTCACAATATGTCATATTGTATTGATTCCTGAATTTTGAAGGTGTCTTTGCACCGTTGTAATAAAGATTATACTGTGTTCTTGATTCTTCAATATGATCTGCTATGAGCTGAGGCACAAAAGTATAAACCTTTCTCAAACCAAATGAGCTAGAAAGTCTCCTGGAAGAGCTATAACTCGTCGTCGGCCTGAAATATATTTTCTAGGCAAAAATTCTTCAGATTTAAACTCCTACCGAAGTATTTAGACCATATTTTAAGACACATTATATTCCCAGCAGTATCAGCTTGTCAGTATTTACATTCACCTGAATCACTTCCACTTGAATGAATCTGGCAAAGAGTTTCTCCGGGACATTTCGAGACTCTCCTGAATAGGATACCTGGGTCAAGGAAATTAACAATTAATAATCAATAATTGTTCAAAATGTAAACATAAAGTTGCAAAAGTTTGAATTTACATGTTTTCTTCCAATACTATATGTGTCCAATTCTTTGAAATAAATATTTATTTTGTATAAGCTTTTAAAGCTCATTACTATCATTTATATAAACTATAAACTTTATTGTTACTGTTATTTTTAAAATGGGATTTGAAAAAACAAACATATTAAATTTTGGAGACTAGTGTGTATAAGGTCTTTATTAAATTTTAATTCATCAAAGTCATAAAAAAGTATTTTATTTACTGAAATATATTTTAATTGGTTAAATTAAATGCGTATCTACATTGAATTTTATTGCTGTAAATAATATTTAAGTAATTATATACATTTTTGTGCTCTTTTTGTTGTATATATATAGTATCATTAAATAATTTGTTTACTTGATTACCCTGATCTTTAATTTATTTAACTGTGTTGTACAGAATAATACTGAAAGTTAAATATAGCAAAAATGAAAATTTACATGTTTAATTAAATTTTGCTTTTTAACGAAACAAGTTAGTTGTTGTTTTAATGAGATTATTTTACTAAATTGATAAGTTAATTTCGAACTCAAAATTTAACAAGTTTTTGACAGCATCCGAATTTTATATTAAAATAAATTTTTTATTCTAGGATGATCAACATGTTATAAGGAGGAAATTCTAGTCCTTTTTCGTTGACATGTAATGTCACATTTGAAATTTCTAATTACTTTTGAAATTAACAGGACATATATCTCGTTTTGCATTATAATTTAAGAGGCATCTGCTTTTGACAGGTCTCTTGAGACAAGTATTTTTTAAAAAAAATTTCCTGACTAGTATTTCTGAAAAAATAATTTTCTCGTCATCTGACAATATTATTTAATTGTATCGTTCAGGAGAAACATATTTTTTGGAGGAGGAGAAATATGTACATTTTTAAATGACATTCATAGGATGAAAGTTGAAAATTATAATTAAGGAACAGGTTATTTCTACACAATATGAAAATAATTTTAATGAAACGGGAAAAAGTGTAATAATATTTAATTATTACGTTGCCTGTATTATAAATGTTTGCCTGAGTCTCTTGTTTCAGACGCTATGAGTGTAAATTCAAAAAGTGAATTGCCCCTGCATCGAAATGAATAAAAGGTTTAAAAATTTTCCCAGTATTTAAAATAAAAACAAATAGAAGTCATGTTTTAATACTAATCTATTACTTCACTTATTTCAAAAACTGAGAAATAAATTAAAGTGATTATATTTCAGTCATTCTAAATCAATTATTGAGTGAAAAAGACACATTTGTGAACGTTTTAAAAGCATTTGTGGAATAAATATTATGAAATTAAATTGAAAAACCTATAGTTTTTGCTCATTGTCACATATTCACTTGAATCTAAATCGCTATATTAATCGCGAGGAAACAAATTCGTTAAATGGGGAAATTAGAGAAATTACAGCTTCTTGTATTTATTTAAAAGTTTACAATACTGGTTACAATGACTAATTATTTGCTTCCTTTTTTTCCTCAATCTAAATTTATTTTAATTTCGTAAAATGGGATATCTGAATAAGCCAAATAAGACGCTTTACTGGGTGTTTTAGGATATTGTATGTGTGTGGTTATACATTGTTCACTTAAGTTATTCCTATTTAAGTCCGAACATCAAACTTTGGATTGCTTTTCTAACGTATTTTTCGTGAATTGTTAAATTATATTTTAGAGAGGTTCGAAATGAAATCTTAAGGGGTTATCAAAATATCTTATGACAATGATTTTTTGTTTGATGCGTTAAAGAAAATATGGAACGTTCAAGAATATAAAGGCATATTTCAGGGTTACATAGCATCAAAGTTTATTCCGCGGAAGTGACAAGGAAGAGAATATGAAGAACTTGAAAAATCACCTCTGATCACGAATTCATTTTTCTGAAGATTTAAAATGTGGCAGATTATTCCGTTTATTTGCAGATTCTACTTCGAAATATTTTCAAATTTACAGTAAAAAAGCCTAGAACGATGTTAAGCTTATTTCTAGTGAACAAAAGAAAAATGGGTTGTAAACAATTTCACAAGCACGTTTGTGGCTACGGAGCTTTGTTTACGACCCTGAATCAGGGAGAACTTTACTGTTTCTTATTCTGTTTGCTTACATTTTAGTTCCTCGTGCTATGTTGCTTATATTATAAGTCATACAGAAAGAATTTGAAAAGTATTTTATGAAGCCTCAAACGTTAAGCAATATCCTTTAAAGCAAAACCTTCGCTGAATAAACAATTGGAAGTAAAAAAGTACAAAATATCATATTTTTCCTGCTTGAACTCTTATTGTGTAAAATAGACGGAAAGAAACAACTTAATGGTAACATAAAATATTAAAAATAAAATACAGTACAGTCCCGAAAACTCAGCTTAATGTAGACCAAAGGGTGTCCGAGTTCATGAAAATGAGATTTAAAAAGAATAAGTACTAGTGTTTTCTCAGAAAATATTGTACCACTCTTGTATGAATTGTTTGCTTGAGAAAAAAAACAGAAAAAAAACTGCCCAAAGACACTTAAATAAAGGAAAAGTGCGTACTTTTATGAAGGCATGGTGCATTTACTACATGAAAATGAAAATTAATAAATACATAGTATACAGTAATTTACGTAATTAGACACATCCCATAAAAATATGTTATAAAGGCGTAAAGCTATCTGTGTAAAAAAATTAAGTGGCTTATTTAGCAAAAAATGGCTATTTTCCTTTAAAATAAGGCGTAAAATGTCTTGTTGTTTTCCGTTTTGCTTCTTCATCATGAAGAGAACAAAAGAACAATAAGTACATTACCGATGCAGCTTGTTGTTCAAAATACTGAAGTGTGGTTTCCATCGTTTTTATACTCTCACTATGTGATATTTTAGGAGTTTGTATGGTGCCCCCAACGTTAACATATTCATCATTTCCAGGTATATTTTCACTAACTGTGGCATTAGCAGTAATTTCTGCATCGGACATCCTGTTCGCATGAGGCCGAGTTATCCTGACAGCCTGTTTATCAAGTGCTGAGTTTTTGTGACTCAACTATAATTCTATGCATGCAGTCTAGAGATAAGACTGACTAAACTTTATAACATAGCTTTTTTGGATTAAACGAAATAAATACCAAAGATGGTACACGATTCTCTTACTTTTTCTTTTTTCTTCTACAAAACAGCCCTACTTGGTCCAAAGCCTTCCCAAGAACCCTCTCTCATTCCGATCTCTGCATGGCGACAGTTCATGAATTAGTTACATTTAAAACTTTAAAATCTTCCTCCATACAATCAGCCCATCTCAGTTCGGGTAGTGGCGTAACGGAGAACATTTGGGCTTTCTGCAAAGTCAAGTTTTGGGCCCTCTAGTTGGATTTTACAAATTGTAGGCACTTGACGGCAGCTGGTTTTTGGGCCCCCTAGAGCCCTGGCCATTCCATTGGTGTGGGAGTTGCGGGTTGTACGTTACGCTACTGACTCCGAGGTCTAGTTTTAATAGGTTTGTAATTGGGAATTATGAACGTCAAGGATGAGGTCCATTGAGGCAGATCAGGACTTTTGTTGATTAGTGTGCTTGAATAGCAATAAAATAATAATTATTATGGAAGTTTCTGGTGCTGTTTAGTTTTCCTCCACACCCTTAG
>BMAO01038284.1:0-52155 GCA_019973975.1 Trichonephila clavata | reverse complement strand
AATATTATGTTTATTAAAAACCTTTCAGACATTAATATATTCGAGTAATACAAAATAACATTCACCTGTTTATACCGAAAGTTTTCATGTGTTGTATTTTTCATTAATTTATGTATAAGCAACTTAAAATAGAAAATTATTCTCCTTGTAAATACTCCCTTTTAAAAGTTTCATATATGAAGCCAATTTTGTGTGTTCTGCTAATTAAAACCAGGGGTTTAATTAGCTTAAGATATTTTTATTAGTCTATTTAAAATGATTGATTGAATTATATAAAACACAACTATCTGTGTTCCAAAGACGGATGAATTTTATAGAAAATTAAATCATTTTACGTTCTAGAAAATTTAAAGTGTTTTCAAACAAATGCACAGTGTTATTTCAAAAAGTTTTAAATTTGTTGGAATTTTTTTATTCGACGATATATTATTCGAACAAGCCCCCCCCCACACACACACACCATAGTACAATAATTTAATTGTACCTGCAGAATCGGTTCTCCGTGACAGAATCACCTTCAATGTAGTTAGTTCCCTTCAGCATTCACACAGTTCTGCATTCGGTGCAGCCATTGCTGGTAACAATTCTGAAACGAAGTCCCTTTAAAAGATTTCTCGTTTTTGCCTGAACCTCTTCAACAGAGGTAGAACGAGATCCCTTTCAGCAAGATTTGATTGTAGGAAATAAAAAAAAGTCACATGGGGGGGGGGGAAACTAGATGAATAAGGAGGATCTCTCACATCCCAGTAATACGTTGTTCAGGTCAGAAGAGTTTAAGAGATAGGGCCATGTGAGTGGAGGCGTTGTCTTGGTGCAACAGTCATCGATCACTTCCGAATTCTCGCCTCTTTGTCCTAATATTTTCACAATGCCAATGCAGTAGTGTTGATCAACAGTCTGACCACTGATGTGAGTGGGAATCCAATCACATCACGAATTTTGGCTATGTTTTGGCCTGTAATCACTGATCTTGGGCACCCAAAGTTTCATCATCTTCCACAATTACCCTTACCCCTGAAAACTTCTTATACCATTCAAACTCATGTGAACGAGACAGCTTCATCTCCATAAGCCTCGGTTACTATTTGAAATGTTTTTGTGGCTGATTTCTTAAGTTTCACATGAAACTTGATTCGACATTTTTCCGGCAGAATGCATTTAGTTGCCTGCTTTTCCTCCTTGACGCTGTACTTCCTACTGGCAGGATTAATTGAGGCAAAATTGACTACATGGATGGATTAGGGGCCATGGATGACGTCATCAATACAGTTGTTGCAAACCCCACTCTTTTTTTCAAGCTACACACTTCGTCTCGTTTTTTATGTCACACTTTGCATATACACACACATGTGGGGAAGTGTTGCTCCATAAGCAACCGAAATCCAATGTTACACATACTTACTAGTGAAAAAGCGCAAAATATCTAAGAGCACCTGTGTAATCTTACGTTCTTACGAGTAACAATAGTATTTCATTAAGGATGTAAGGCAATGCATGAAATTTTGGATATTTGCCGGAACGCTCTGATAAAACCTGTTCTTCTATATTTATATATTATATATAATTTGTCATCCACCTGTTATAACAAAACTAAATTGTTGGAAAGATTTTAAGAGTACAATTATTTATAATCACAAAAAAATCAAAGCAGAATGTTAAAAAGTTTATTGCTTATATTTATGTACTTCAAAGGTAGGATTTGAGATATGTAATATCTTGAAGTGGCGCATTCTATCCTGAGGACAGAACCCGGGACCTTTGGGTCCGAAAACCGAGTAACTTAACCACTACATCAAAATGATCTCCATGGTGCGGAGGTTGTTACTGGCTTTTATAGATTATATCACTGCAATCTATTAACAAAAGGCTTTACTACTATAAAATAAGCTTTTAATTTCTTTATTGCACATAATTCAATTTGTATTCTTTAATCATGTATGTGATTTGTTTTGCAGTTCATTAAATCATGATTGTACTGTGCTATTGTGTGTGTATGTGTTCAGTCAAAATTAATGATATATAATATATATATATATATATATATATATATATATATCATTTGAATATGACGACAAAAGTCCTGTGAAAAAGTTAAGTCTAAAATGTTATATTCGACATTAATGGGTGAATTAACATTTCTTTGCCATACATTTCCAAGTTAGAGTCATACACTAGAATTTGCATCGTTTCCTTTTATGTATTTGTTCATATGTATTTGTTTAACATCTTCTATTATTTAGTATTCTATTTCTTTTTGTTTTCCTTTATTATTCATTTATTTCGCATCTCCTTGAGATTAAGTATTCTATTACTTCTTATTGTGTTTCTATATATATATTCTATTATTTGGATGCATTCCAAAGCTTTCTTACGTACCTCCGTGAGTAAAACGTAAGCATTACTTACATTTATTTTATTCTAAATACCAAACTGTATGGCAAAATTCAACATGGAATAAAACTAACAATGGAAGGGTAGAGGAATTTAGTTTCGAATGAGACGGAGTAGGTCAAAATATAGCTGAAGAATGTCGATTTATGTAGTAAAGCACTATTTCGAGAAAACATATATCTTTCAATATGAAACGCAGTTTATGTATGAATTATTTTTTCAGGTTAAAACAGTGGAACATGTCACTTTTTCAAATATTAAAAAAAATAATGAATTATAATTTTTTTAAAGAAATATTAATCTAGAAATTAAAAGTATCAAATTTTGAGATGCTAATATTTTATTTTAAATTTACTGAGCTAGAACAGTAGTTTATAAATAAAATAAATTTATTTATGGTTTAATTTAGAGTATTTCTAAATTATCTTTTTCTTCTTCTAAAAATCTCGTAATTTTAAAAGAATTAAAAAATATTTCAAAGTAGGATTAAAGCCATCCCTAAGCGAACTCTATACTATGCCCCAGCTGTTACCCTAATGCTAAGATGTAATACCGATTAACGAGAATACAACATGTGAATGAAATCTTAAAAGTTTCCTATAAGATGATTGGGGTCAGTTTACTTTACTACTTCCCTGTTTAAGCTCCCACATAAGTCTAAACTGGTTTAGGTGTATACTACTATTTAAGAGTATTACTAACCTACCAGATTTTGTCTTTAATTGTGTGTGAATTTTCCTTATGAGTCAAATTTTATAAACCAAACAATTGAAATGAAGGAAAATGTTTTAAATAAATGTACCCAAGCTATTCTATATCACATCACAGTATAAGTTGAATCACCTCATATCTTTTTACACTATTTAAAACTTTTCTGTAATAAATAGCTCTCTCAATTGTAAATAAAAAAAAAAAACTATATGATACTAGCCTTAAGTAGCCCGTTTCGTGAGTTTTCCTTTTATTGTATGGTTGCATATTGTTCTTAAGTTATTTTTTATCTAAGCCCTCTCATTAAGCTTTTAATGTATTGAAAACATCCTTACAGATGATGCCTCTTAATTTAAAAAGGCAAGGACTTCAATATACCTTTGCCTTAGAAGTTAAAGTCGATTTCCTAAAACATCATTTTCAACGGATTTTTACGCAACAAGAGAATATGTATGCCAAATTTTAAGCTTGTAAGTCTAGTAACTAAGAAATTGGAATTTTTACAATTATTTATGTCCCTGTAACTCTCTTTAACACCCACCGAGAGTCGATTTGAAGAAACTCTGTTCTTAGTATTCAAAAGAAACAAGTATGAAACATTTCAAATCTGTAAGCTTAATATTTCAAAAATGGTTAATTTTTTTTACCGATAACACCCCTTAATAAACAGCAAACCCTTTTGGTAGTAGATTGTCACAAAACCCATTATTAGTAGATCTCTACGGAACAAAAGAAAGATTCTTGTTAAATTTAAAGCTTTTACGCTTATTGTGAAAATGGGCATTTATGACTATAGTGTCGCTCGCAATCTTTTTGGGAGACTATTTCTTCAAATACTTTTAACTTAATCTCTACTCAAAGTTGAAACATGTTTTCCAATTTTAAGTATGTTTGCGTAGTTCTTAACGGACCTAAGCTCAACAGAAATAACATGTTTACCAAATCTCATGTTTGTGAGTCTAATAGTTCACATTCTGAATTTTAGTTTCGTATAACACTCTAGTCTCCCCCATAGGAGTTGATTTTCAAATAATTTCTTTAGCGGATCTCTACTCAACAAAAGAAACATGCCTACCAAACTTCAAATCTGCATTTCTAATACTTAATTAATATTTCTTATAAAAAAATTTCTTATTTTCATATGCTTGTAATTTTTAAAATTAGGATAATATTTTAAACATTTTACACTTTTCGGAAGCCTCATTCCTTTATAAATGAAGTGTAAAAGATTTGAATTATTTAATTTTAATTTAAAAGAGTTATATGTATTTGAATATTGTTTATATTTTCAGCCCTCCAGAAAAGGTTAACACCCCTGAGACCCCTTAGTAGCCTTTCTGCTTTACAAATAGAATCAGTTAGTCAATATGTTTGTAACAGTGTTCAAGGTGAGCACATATAAAGAGGATTAAATTTTTTTTAAGATTAAAGTTTTAAATCACGTGCCCAAAAGTTACGTCACTCTGTAAGTCGTTCTATTTTCCATATTTAATGTTGAAAAAATTTACCCTTCTTGACATTTTTTATGAACTGTTTGTCATAAGCTTTTGAACTGTCATACAAAACCACTTGAATCCTTAATGTATTTATGTTCAATTTGTATTTTGATACGTGAACCGATGCATATATTAGGCAACAATTATATGAAATCCCTCTACTTAGAGTTATGTATGTAAATTTCGTTCTTCACATTTTACTAAATTCTAATTGAAAATTATTTTACTTTGACATAAATAACTTATCTAAATTTTAGGCACGCTTATAGTTACTAAAATCCCATGTAAATCTGCTCAAATGAAAATTAAACAGATAGTTTTAAATTAACTTCAAACAGTTAATTAAGACTAAATAAGAAGTAAATATTATATTATTTTCTGATAAGCCAGTTGAACGTATTTTATAATAATGTTTTGATATTTTAAATAACATTCAGATTTATAGTAGCATTTTACATTCATTTTATAAAAAAAAGGGTAAAAGTCAATTTTGTTTTTTGATGGGAAAATAAAATATTAAACAATGTTTTAAATTAGCAATACTAAGCATACAGTTTTTGTAATTCATAATTATGTATGTTTCGCTTATGAAAGGGAATATATATGTTAAGACGTGCTTAAGTCAAAGATTCATATCTTTTTCATAGTGCAAATAATTAGGCTAAAAATCTCTAGAGACCATCATTTTGGATGCTGTTCTGTTGTCTAATTAACTGAGTCAGATATACTAACTCTCCAAAAAAAAAATCCTGTTTTTCATAAAGCATCCATTTTATAGATGATCGTTTTTTTCGGTAAAGAATTTTAAATACAAAATATCAATGTTTAAAAAGTTTTTTTTAATGTAAATTCAAGAAAGTCTTCAGCTAATTATGACTATAGAAATATATATATATATATATATATAAATTTTTCTATTGATTAAAATTATACGTCCTTTCAATAAGACACACTTTGAAAAAAAAAAGCAAATCATTATTACCAAAAAATTTATTTGAATTCTTAATGAGCAGTTACAAATTTCTCGTAACAAAATAATTGAATAAAGAATATCTATTAAATTGTGTTTTTCTTCATTCCACTAATATAAAACAATTTAAATGATTGAATGAAAATAGTATAATTTTATTAACCTGTAATTTTAAAATCTGCATTAAAAGTCGATGCACACATTCAAAAAAAGTTCAGTCTTATTTAATGATTCCTTAGATACATATTATTCACCATCGAAAGTAGTTCAAAATCATTTTATACCTCATTTTACGAAGTTAATTAAAACTGCTCTAAAGAGAAATGATAAAGTTCATTTTCAAATTTCAATGAAAAATAATAGCTAAAGCAAAAGTGTTCTGTTTGATAATCAAAGTTTTTTATTTTATTATTACTTGTCCGATAACAAATATGAGATGTAATAAAATTAATGTGTTTTTTCAAGTTCTATGCTCAATTTTATAGTACGTAACATAAATTAACTTCTTGGAGATCGTAAAGCTACAAGATTGATTAAGAAAAAAGCTAATGAAAATTAAAGACAATGTTAGAAAGATGTTATTTTATTTCCTTTGTAATAGAATTTATATTAATTTATCCCCAAAGCACCGATTCCAGGTTTAAAAACGTTTACTTATTAACATTCCGTTATATATTTAAAATTTCACACGTATTATCACAACAATAACCAAATCTATTGATAACTCGCCAAGTTAACAACCCCGATTTCCTATGTGTGGTACGGGCTGAATTGGCAACCAGGCGCTTCTTTTCATATAATGTCGCATATAGGTTAGCATTATACGTAAGTACCTTAAAATTCCCTTTCACGCTCAATTTCTAATTCTTTTTTTTAGCTCTCAATGATTCGCGCTTTGTAACTTCCTTACAGATTTATATGAATTAAGGTGTTTTAGTACCTGAAAAATCATTAAACTGTCGAAATTTTTTTTATTGGCTCATTTGATACCCCGAATCTTTATAAATATGCCTCCAAAATTTCAAAGCTTTACCTGCATTTTTCATTAAGTAATGGAGCAATGTTTGATGCTAAACAGCAACTACTACGCCTACATTTCAGATTATCTGCTAGAAAAGAGCCTGATAAAAATGAATTAATTATTTTTCTAATGCGCATCAATGAGATTGACATTATATATGCAGTAATAAATAATTTTAAGAAAGAATTGTGCAATTCATGCAAAAATTCTAATTTGTGAATTTTTTACTGAAGATCAAGTGGATTTGGTCAAGATTTAAAAGTTGTGCGTGCTTTTTATGATATTATTATGAATGAAATTAAAACTTCAAAACGGATTCTCCCAAAGCACAAATACTAAATCTCATTTTGATAACTCAGATAATTAAAAATCTAATTCGTAAGAATAGAAAAATTCTCCCATTTTTATATATTTGTTTTTGGTGATATATATATATCCCACGTGGGCGAGATTTAACACTTTTATTATTAAAATATTTTAAGATATTTATTTAAACAAATGCACATACACAGATGTTAGATTTTGATGTATTTTACCTATAAATTGTTATTTGGTTTTGCTTTTATTCGTGTACAATATTTAACATGCGAAGGCTTTTAAAAACATGGAAATAAAAAATAAAGGCATAAACATCTTTTGTACATGTTGTGCATTAGTTCTGAGCATGGAATTAGCTCTGTGTGTATTTATTTTTTTTATAATTATTAAGAGAGAGTTTTATGAAATATTGATCTTTCATTCGTTTTTTTCTACATATTCATTACGGCAGCATACTGTTTAATTGTTCTACATTTGTGCATTTTTTTATGGTAAGTAGTGTTAAATAAGCTAATTAACATTTCATAAGAGTTTCAGACTATTCGATGAATATTATATCATGCTATTCATGGAATGAAAACTTCAAACTCATATTTCTCCATGTTGAATTTTTGTACATATACTGTTATTCAAAAAACTAAGGCTTTTTTAATAATTGAAGTATAGATTTGAAAATTTTTATACATGTTCTGAAATGTATGTTTTGTAAAACTGTGCATGGAATGAGCTCTAACATTGTTAGTACTTTTTCTAAAAAATTTCAAAATCAAAATTAATGTTTTTTTGGGAATTTTTGGAAGTTTAACTATAAAAAAATTAATAAAAAATTAAAGAGCAGCAGCAGAAAAAAACACATGCACAGTTTTATGTAGTATATTATAAGGTACTTGGAAAAAATCTTTGAAAAAAAAGAGACATATTTAAAAAAGCCTTAGGATTTAAAAAATGCTTAAAAAAGCTAAAAAAATTTAAATTTTACAAACATTTTGCAACAAATTAAAATTTTTTTGTATGGAATTATTATTAAATATTAACCTTTATGAAATACAATTAAAACCAAATATCAAATATTAAAAATAAAAAAAATTGTGAAGATGGTACCATATCGCCTTAAAAAGCATGTTTGGTAATGACTGCTTTATAACAAATAATGAAAGGAAACATATTTAATTAAATAAGAATATCAACAATTGAGCAAACCTATCAAATTATTAAACTATAAGTATTAAGTTATAGATAACAGGAACAAACACATTCTAAATTTAGAACATTGGTATTACTACAAAACTGAAAAATACTTTTTATATCCAACTAACTATTCTTTAAAATAAATTGATGGCACACATTGCTATAAAAATTCTTTAAATACAAATAAATAAACCTTTAAAATTTAATTAGTCAAATATATTCTATCAATATAGAAATGGTTTACTATATACTTTCAAAATACAGTTTCCAGTGAAATATTGTTTTGGATGATTAAATTACACTTGTGATCACTGAGCAAATGCCTGCCTTCACTAGAAATCTGAATTTAATTTTTTAAAATTGTTATAACATGATAATTTTATTCGTAATTCGGCTTTATGCTTGGCAAATCTTTTGGGTTAAATGATGTTTCTATTTAACATTTTGTATAAAATAACGGGTATAGCAAAAATTTGCTGAACTCGCCAATACATTAAGTTTACAATTCAAATATAATCATGGTGAGTTGCTATATTTATTCATTCCAAGAAAAACAAATTCGATCATTTAACACACGAAATGCATATCATTTATGTTTCATTACACACGCGCGCGAACACGCACGCACGCACACGCACACGCACGCACGCACGCACGCACACGCACGCACACACACACACACACGCACGCACACACACACACACACACACACACACCACACACACCACACACCACACACACACCACACACACACATTTACAAAACTCTGTATAGAGCGTTATTTTACTTCATATTTAAACATTAAAAACTTCGAATTAATATGAATTGAAAGAAATGTATTTCAAGTAAATATTAGCCTTCCATTTCAACTAATGACTTTATTTATCTAATATTTTTCTTCCATACATTATGTTTAAGCAAAGGAGTTTTATTTAAAGTATATTTTCTTAATTCATTCATTTTTCATTTAATGATGTGTCAAATTTATTTATTTAGAATCTATAATGTAAGTCAATGGAATATCTTTTGAGCTTGTTAAATATTTTAATATCTACAACTCTTTGACTAACGAAACAAAGAAAAGTAAGCGAGCAAAATAATTTACATAAATATTTCGTTATAAAATTATTAATGATATTTTAGAAATTAATCGTATCTTTTTCGCACGTTCCAGACTAATATTCTAAATTTCTGATTAATTACGTTTAAAATTAGTGTAAATAGCTTTCATCTTCATAAAATAAATTACTTATCTTTAAAGGCTAGAACAACATAATACGAAATAAACTTGATTAAGTGAAAGACGTTTGTATTAATGGATTAGATTGTCATAGTAAAGAGTTAAGTAAAAGTATAATAACTCGGAATATTTCAAACAATTTATGAAATAAGTTTAACATCTGATTAGGATTTATTTGTTACAATGGTTCAATATCACCAGAAAAATTTAAACTTCACTTTCTTCTCTTTGGTATTTTATGTAAGGAATAGAGAAATTTGTAATAAATAAGAAATTAAATAAATACAAACAGGTTAGTTTAATTATATATTTTAGAGGGATATTGAATTACATAACATTCAATAGATAATCGATTGTCATTAATGTTAGTTCGTATATAGTTTAAAAAGTAACGAAACTTTAAAAGAATATAAGTATATTTGAATGCATTTAGAAAAAAAGCTACTCTCACGAAAGAATGTTTTTTCAGTAGAAGAAAAATATTTTTAAATTTTTTCTGATTAAATTTTGCGGCAAGCATATGCAAAATGTAAGTTAGAGTTCTATAAACCACAGTATGTACGATTGCTTATTCGTTTCGAAAAAAGTCTTGTTTTTGTTTTTGGCGAAAGGTTTCCTCTTGATAATTACATTGGTATACAAAGTACTATTAGAGAAATTATTTTTGATCAACCACAGTTGCATATATACCGGAATCATTGATAGCTATTTTACAAAGGCTTGGAACATTTAAGGTGTTGAAGAAGTCTTCAGACCGAATCATTCTTGTCGTACTGGTTTCTCTGATTTTGAAGTTTCAAAAATCTGGGAAATATCTAGATCACAATTATAGTTGATTTAATGTTAGATTGCTAATTAATATTGCAATTCTAAGTAATCCGAGAGCTAAAGGTGATGAACCTAGGAATTTTGAATTACGCTCAAGCGATAAGGACTACATAACCTTCTGACACACTGTTTTTCAAACCTCCACATTATACTAACACGGGCGGTGCATTACGGTTATGGTAGACGTGTACTTTTACTGTGACTTCATAAGTAGACATTCTAAAGGATCATTCACAACGAACTCAACATGCAGAATTCAATGACTAGCACGGAACATCAGTATACCAAAGAAATCAGTGCTTTGGATAATTCATTGTGTACAACAATAGCACACTATATGTTGCAATCTCTAATCCAGCATTTATGAAATGACGCAGCTAGCAAGAAGATTTACATTTGTTCTTAGCCAGAGCTCTACCAAAATGGCTGTTAAATATCTTTTAGAGGACTAAAGTTCTTTTTTTCTTGCATGGTATAGTCAATGCGCGTAATTGCACTTTAAGGAAAGAAACACCAATTCGCCTGTACTATACGGAATCGTAAAAACGCTTGCGATACTGTGTGGTGTGGCCTTACTTCGCCAGTTATCGTAGTGTTTTTTCTTTGAAGAATTTTGCACAGTTTCGAAGATGTGTTAAATTAATAGAGCACGTCATCTGTTAATTGCGAAATAAAATGATTCCCTGTTAGTTGGAACATTTTGCCGTTGTCATTGTTCCATTCATGCAAGATGAAGTACCTCCTGACTTCATTAACCAGAGTGAGGAAATTCCTGAGATGTTTCTTCATCAAAGTATATTAATCAGTTGTCACCAATCAAGTAACCTCCTCGCTCACCAAACTTATCAGTTTTCAGCTTTAGAATTACGTTCATTCCCGTATGCTACGCAATAACCTATTTTCTAAGAGCTGTTGAATACTCCCATTCTGAACTCTTTCCTACATGTTGCCGCAATCGCCTACTGTTTATGACCAATGGATTCGTGGCCAGCATGACGCGGGTTCAAGTCCCAGTGCCCCTTGTAGATGCGTAGGGGGACTAATGCATATTAAATCTGTCGAGTTTAGAACTTTCTAGTTGGCAGGGTGTGGTCGTTTTAAAAAGGGGTGCCATCTCATATGTCCTCGTCACTAGATCAATACTTAAAATTCTGTGGTTGCTTTATACTTACTTACTCACCCTTTCTTACATGCTGTATATGTTATTGCCTGTAGCAAATGGTAGTGTTCCTAGTTTGAAGTTTTTCGTTTATGGTATGTTGGATACCATACTTTATGTAACCTAACGTTGTGGTATTTTTGCAAACATTTATGTACATATCCGCATGTAGCGAACGTAATATTTTCATAAAATTCTTGTTGTTGTTTGCGTGCAGCGCACTCTTTGTCTACAACCTCAAATATATTTTCTCTTTTAAAGAAGTGTCCTCATATAAACTGCATCCAAGTGTTTTCCCATTCAATTCAGTTTTTGATTTTCGATATCGTTTAAAAATTAATAAAGAATTCATCATTTCATTGAAAATGATATAAAAAAATCAAAGTATATATTATATTATGAACAGTTATTCAGTTGTCTCCCAATTTATTTACAAATGAAAAAAAAATGTTAATTTGTAACTGTGACAAAAAACTTTTTTTATTAGGCAATTTGTGAAAGCAGCAAAAATGGAAAATATTTTCTGTGCAATATCAAATTTTATTGTAATGCTCATCTATTCCAACTATTTTCTTGCTAAAAACAAAGCAGAAAAAGGTTAATTTGATAATGATTATGGTAAAAGGTTGCAGAAAAAAATTATTGTATTGTAAGTGTTATAAAAATATAAAAACAGCCCGTTAAGGGAAAATAAACAAAGCTTCTTAAAGTCCTGCTCATGATGTGCTTCTCTATCTGTATATATATTTGCCACTAATCCTTTTAACCATAGTTACTTACAGATTATGATGTAATTGACACTTTAATAAGATATATCTATTAAGTAATTAGGTAACTAATGATTTACAACAGTTTTTAAACATGAAAAAGCTTAGGAGCAGAATTCCATTCCAAAAATAGCATTTGAAAAATAATGAGCATAAGGCTGCATTAATTATTTTAAAATCTCCATTATCTTGTCTCATAAATAACGCTCTTGTTTGCAAAAGTTAATTTTTTCTTTGCTCGCCATGTTAACAGTAAGAATTAAGCCTAGAGATGAAAATAAATTACACTACGATACATCACTACCTCAAATTATATTTATTTTTTTAAATATAACTACAATTTGTATGGGAATTCAGTTTTATAATTATTTATTAGTATCATAAATTACTAACATTTTCTATCAAAAAGGAATTACTTGCTGAATTATCGAGTCTAAATTCTAAAAGATGGCTAAATATGAGTTTAGCATGTATTCGAATTGATATATTCAATTAAACATATTCTCCACCATGTTTCAAATTTTTCATGCAAAATTATTACGATATTTCCCAAAACAAAATAGATTATTATACGATTTTAATTAATCTAAACTTGAACATGCTTTATAAAAACATTGTTGTTGAATGAACAAGATAAATTCTTTAAGTTACACTGCTGAAGTCAAATAAATCTAAGAGCAAAAATTTTCAAATAATGCAAAAGCTACGTTGTTTAAATCTGCACTCTTATAGCTGGACATTAAAATGAAAGGGGACTCCAACCATAAAATTATTTTTTAAAGATAATTTTAGTGTCACAACGCTCTAAAAAGCAAACACATTCATTGGGATGATAAAAAAAATCACCATAAGTATACAAAACATTTAAGACTCATTCAACGTTGCACTTATAATTTCTAATTTTCGCTAACGTCATTGCTCCTCGCTTTGATACATAATCTCGAGTTCTTCTGTCGTGTTTTACTTGTTCTCAGTTGTTCTTTTCTTTTCTGATTCTTGCTGCACGTGTATCACTTCGTGAGCGCACTTTTAATCGCATGTCATGTTGCTGTAAGATTCCGCAATCTGATAGAAACAAATGCGGGCTGAGTGTTGTCCTTTACATTAATTTAGGTATGCTTCTTCTGGTTTTCTTATTGAAAAAAATAGCCAATTTTAAATCAAAAGTTTAAGAATTTGCAATGTGAGAATTAAATAAGCGGAAATATACACGTAGAGATTGGAAATATTGGAGGTAAATAGTACGTAATTTATACAGATTTTTACACTTATACATTTCAATGTTTAACCCTAAATGTGTAAAAAAACATAGCAAAAAATATACAGAAGTATTTCAGGTTTTACTAAGGAGTATACCGTAATATGTTCGTGACACTACTAAAGTAATTAGTATTGGAATTTTTTAATTTTCGTATAAGTAATTTTTTTTTCGTTTTTTTATTCATAAAATTCTGTTTTAGCAAGAAAAATATAAATGTGTCTGAGAACTTAGAATCTCTTACCTAAAGTTAAAGTAACGCAGTACAATTGCCACTACACTAATTGCATTCTTAACGCTATTATTATTAAGTTAACCTTACTACACTGTTCCTTGTTCCGAACTCATAACTTTATCCTCAAACTTTAAAAACATTAGATTTGAAAAAACTCCTAGAAAAAAAGGAGAGAGAACTCCTTTTAATTTACCTCTTATATATACAATAATTATTTTGCAGCTTAATAAAAATAAAAAATTACTTTTTAAAGTAGTAGAGAGAAAGAGTTTAAAGAGCTTTACAATGAAGCATTTAAAAAATGTTTTAGAATCCTAGAAAACTGACAGAAATTCTTTCAGTTTTTTTCGTCTATTACTGTTTCAAAGAATGCCCAACTATATCTTTGCATACAAGCGCTATTATACATTGAATATACAATAGTTTTGATTTTTTTTCTTTTGTTCTCTCTTGCAGTTAAATCCAAAAAATGGTTTTAAATGAATGTTCTAATTTTGCGAAATGAGATACATAACATATTTAAAACATGTTTGTGCTAATTTGAGATATGTTGAAATTAATGACGGAACAATTTGATATTCAATTTAAGTCTGGAACCTTAGTGTAAGTCGTTTAGTTAGGAAGTTGTATTTCTTTCTATTAGAAGATTTTGCTGGACTTTCTGAAGGAAATGCATTTAATTGTTATAAAATTACTTTATGAAAGAGAAATATTACTCTAAACTATTTTACCACAAAACATCACAGGCTCATAACATTAAAAACTTATTACTTAAGAGTATTAATTTTTGTGGCAAAAAAACCCTGAGAGAAAATGTGATGTTGAAATAAAATACTAGCGTCTGAAACAAAGATAATTTAATATACTTCTGGAATGCTAATAAATATTTCTCAACAAATATAACAAATAAAATGAATAAATAATTTATCAGAACTTACGATCCTCAAAGAGCAGAGTAAAATCTTAAAGAATTTCATGAATAATAAAATAAAAATTTACTTACTAATAATTGATTTCCTACTGTCAATTTCTGTTTCTTCTTTTACCACATTAAATGTGACTAATTTTTGTATCTTTTTCTGAACAAGATAATAGTTTCACTGACAAAGCTTCACAGACAAAAAGTAAAATTGAGTTCACAGAATTATTTAACTTGTAACACTAAGGAATTTTTAGGTTTTCTTTTTGAATTTTGTATTATTAAGCAAAAAATCATGAAGGTTTCTTTTAAAAAATTGTAGGCATTATTCAAAGTTAAAATTAACTTTTAAATAACTTTTTTTAATATGAATTTATTTTTTTAAAGAATTCAATCTTATACAGCAGCGTTTCTCAAACTGTGGGGCGTGTGTCCCTCCA
This sequence comes from Trichonephila clavata, assembly GCA_019973975.1. Lineage (NCBI taxonomy): Eukaryota > Metazoa > Arthropoda > Arachnida > Araneae > Nephilidae > Trichonephila > Trichonephila clavata. The sequence goes on along the minus strand of BMAO01038284.1, from coordinate 37,214 downwards.
ACGTAGTGGGCGTGCGAACATATTGAAATGTCAGAAATAAAGTATTTAAAACAATTATCAATTTACTGAAAGCAAGCAAGCAAGCAAAGAAAATACATTCTGTTTTGATAAAAAATAAACACACATTCACACACTCATAAAATACGAGTGTACTTATAAATATACCAGTGCTGCATAAGAATTTGACAATTAATTTACCACTACTAAATTAAAAACAAGTTTAGTAATTACAAGTGACTCCCATAAGTTTGCAATACACAAAATCCAATACTTATCTAGATAATTTGTAGCGTTTATAATTAAAGTCGTTTTGTAGCTTTATGGTCAAAGTACTTTATTATTGCATTCGATACATTGTTATTTTAAGAGGAGGGATGCGAGAAAATTATGGGTCGGCTAATATTGAAAGTTTGAGAAGCACTGTTATGCTGCCATCATTATGACAAGATATAAAAAAATCTGAGATATATGTTTATTTTTATTCCATGATAATTTGAGATCCTTATGAATCAATATACCTATACTAAATATTCTTTCAAGATTTATCCGGTGAAGCTTTAAAATTAGGGAATAGCATTACAGAACATGAATTGCAAATATTAGTCTAAAATAAACCATGGCCTTTTTTATATTTTCCCGCAGTTAAAAGAAATATGGTTACAAATGAAGTATTTGCTTTGGGTTCTGCGATTATATTTTGGCTAAGTATATTTACCATCAGTTTCATAAGTTTTAGCAAAAATTTAACCTTTTAAATTATTAGTTCGAATTTTCTGTACTTGAATTTGTAAACAATATTATATGTTCATCAAACAGTAGGAAGAAAATCCGTTAGTAACAAGTATACACGTTTATTTTATGGTCATATGATAAATTTTGTGTGTGTGTTTTATGTTCACAATTTTTATTTAGAATGTATAGTCGGTAGTGAAGTATTGAGTCGCAAACGCTAAAAGTGAGACATGTAAAAAAAGAAAAACATGATTTACTTACAACATTGCAACCACCGACAGTAATACAACAGCAATGCCATCGGTACAATAAGGCTTGGTAATTTCGAAGGAGTGATTGCAAAAAAGTTTCAAATATGCTAGGGATTTTACGCACTTCTGGAAAAGCAATGTATAGTCAAGAAATATCATCAACTAAGTTAGATGGATTGTTAGGAATGACGACCTTCAAATTTTTCATAAGTAGTAATCGATGTTTGATGAATCAGTTGAATGTAGGAACTATCGAACTGGTCCATAACACAGTTTTCTCACATCTTGTTGCAATTCTGGTAAAAGCCTATAAATAAAAGTTTTCCTAATGTGAGCCATTGGACGAAGTAGGATGCATGGTTGGACTACTCGTATAAGAAAATCGTTCACAATATCTAATCAAACATTCACGTAGAAGCAATTTTGGAATGTATGTGAACAAGAAACGTGGAAATTTCCGCTGTCCATTCACAAATATTGTGCCCATTGTAAACATCTTACAGTCGCATCATATGAGTATAGTACATACAATGAGAAATTCGGTTGCAACCGTTGCACAGTAACCACTAAAGAATTTCAATCTTAGATTGGATTTTCGGAATATAGAATGAGAGTAAACTTTCGTAATGTACTAAAAAGTTGAATGAGTGACATATACGTGATGTGTAATAGCGCTTATACATGCATGAGGTGTTTCATTCATATCTGAAATTGTCTCTACCGTTTTCGATGTTTTACGTTTCGTTCTTTTATCAAAAGTGGCGATGAACCTTTTTTCCACAAAGTTACCAAAGCAACCATCCAGAAAAACGTTTCTGATGCAGCCTTCCTATTGTACTGCTGCTTTTTGTTAAATATATATCTGCTTTTTCATTTCTAGAAAAATATCTTGATTTACTAGTGGTGGATCAGATCACATATGACCAGGACCACTACCATTTTATACCCACAGCATTCCTAATAAGTCCCAACTACGTAGTTTGTATTACTGTCAGCGGTCACAAGTTTCAGCATTGTTTAGAAACATTACTCCAAAGAAGCTCTGTGATTATATAAAATATTCTTCTATACACATAACTCCTTTTTTATGTTTGTGTTTCCATGTATCAAAAATTGTAGATTTTTTAAAAAATAGTTATATTTTTTAAGTTTGTTGCTTGTAGAAACTGTTACTTTACACACAATGCAAAGTATATTTTATATCATTTTAAAGAGAATTTAATATTACAATTAATACGAAAAACAAAATGCAAATATTTGCAACGCAAAAATGTTATGCTGCAATAATTATCGATATGCATTTTTAAATACTGTTTAAAGCAGTGAGTTATATTAATCTTATCAGGCTTAATAGGGGGTAACCATTATTTTTTATTACAGCTTCGCATCGGTGTTTCATTGAGCTGAAAATAGTTTTAAGCTCTCCCATCGTTATTACATGATGCCAGGCAACACTTATGTCCTCAATTAGTTCCTTTTTATTCCATGGGTACCTCATCCGGACAAGAGTTTCCAAATGGTGCCACAAGTTTTCAATTGGATTGAAGCTAGAACTGTGTTTCATGGCCAAGACAACAACTCAATGATCTTACAACGAAACCAGTTTTTTGATTACTCTATTGAGTGGCAAGAAGCATAATCTTGCTGAAAAATAAATGAATTACTGTTGTTAAATCGATCCCTGATGGAAGGTAGAAGTTTTGGAATGGTGTCAATGTATTTTCTGACATTCAGTGTCCCATCGGTTATATGAAGGCGAATGATACTATCTGCTGATACGCATGACCAAATCATAAAACTATGTGGGTACCTTAAAATTGCCTGGATCCAGTCAGGATGTAGCTTTTCTCTTACTCTGCGTCTTACTCATTTTCAATCATCACTACTGAATAACGATATCTTAGTTTCATCTAACCATATAACGTGATCACGAATCATTTGTCCAATTAATATGTTCCTTTGTCTACTATAGTCTTTTTTAGCGCTTTGTAAATAGAGATACAGCTCTTTTGAGGAATTTTACCTCTTAGTCTATCATCTGATAATCTTCTCCAAATTATTTTTGAACTGACAGAAACACCAGCATCACACATTCTGATAACTTCTGATGACCATTGATGAAATTCTTTTATTTTGGAGACATAGTATTTTTCTTCTTCTGTCATCAATACATGTGGTACATCTTTTTTTGATACTTTGTCTTTTATTAAATTTGTCTTCTGACGTCTTAAACAAAACTTTCATTCTCCAGATGTTGCCAATGAACCACCCACCGGTCTTGCAATTTTAACATAGTAAAAACCACTTTCTTGTCACACATCTCTTTCTAGAGGTCCAATCTACTCTTTTATTTGATGTCATTGCTTCTTGACTAAATACTATTGTTGTCCTGGCCAGAAAATAGTCCTGAACTCAATACCATCGAAAACATGAAGCACCGTTTGAAAAATCTTATTTGAATGAAGTACCCACGGAATGGGAACTAATTGAGGACATAATTGTTTCCTAGCCTCATGTAATAACGAAGGAAGAGCTTAAAACTATTTTCAGCTCAATGAAACAAAATATGAAGCTGTAATAAAAAATAAAAGCTTTCCTACTAAGTATTGATAACTCACTGCTATCATTAGTATTAAATGTATATCGAGAGTTATTGCAGCATAATTTTTTTTTTTTGCTTTGCAAATATTTGCATTTTGTTTTGTATTGAATCTAGTGTTAAATTTTCTTTAAAATAATATAATATACTTTGTATTTTGTGCAACGTAATATTTTCTATAAGCATAAATACTTAAAAAACACAACAGTTTTGGTGACCCCTATATATATATATATATATATATATATATATAATATATATGCTATTATCTGAAATGGTAACTTTACTATGAAAAAGATAATTGTATCATTTTATATTGCCGATAAATACTAGAATATCAATCTGAAAAACTCATCATAAATACATTTTTGCAACATTTATATATAGTTCTCAAAACAATATGGGGGTAATATAATGAAAATATATTGAAATCTTATAAGCTCTCTAATATCGCTAGTTAAAACTATTTGTATATGCATTTATTAAATAAGTCCCCCAGAAAAATAGCTATTCTGTTAATCATACTATTGCTTATTTGTAACTTTATATTTTGTGAATTAGTTTTAATAAAAAAATAAAATTCAAAGTTAAATAGAAAATAAATAAAGATGCCACTGAACGGGGTTTTTATTAAAATTCATACAGACTACAAAATTTCAGCTTTCGTTATTTATATCCGTTTCATTCATTTTGAAATATAGCACGCTGTATTTTTCACTTCCTTCGTAAAAGAAATCGAATCATCAGTTGATCGGTAGAAAATAAAATAAGATGAAGAGAAAAGGTGAAATGACAATTGAACAATCATTGTCATGAAGTGACATAGGAACAAGAGTTTTGTAGATGGTTTGATCATCTCTCTATAAAAATTTCCTTTCAAATTGCCTTCGTCTAGAGCAAACTGTCTTCAGGTCACTTAGATCTTTGGCAACTCAACTTTCAGATATATAAGTTTTCTTTTTCGGTTTTTGTTTATTTTATAGTGTGGAATTTATTTGTTACAGTTTTTTTCCACTGATTTTTTTAATTCAAGAGCTCTTCAGTTATAGTTAGTATAAGTATAATATTTCTTCTGAACTATGAATCCGAATAAAAATATATTACATGCATATAATATAATTATATATATATATATATATATGTATATATAATATATAATAAACTACACGCATGAAGAAATGTGTGTATCCATTATTCAAATGTGCTTAAATTGATCTTTGAATTGTTGTAGACTACATTGTATTTTCTATTTCTTAAGAACAATTTTTTTGAAGTTTAGGCATAATAACATGTAAATAATTGAGGTTCGCATACAAATATCTAGAATTTTCTTTTTGTGCAGCACAGCACATTAACATTAACATAAAATTTGATTTTTATTTTCTCTTTATCTACCATTTTTAAATTGAAATATGTTTTGAGTATAATTCATTAATGAACACAATATATTCAAGTCACTTCACGATAAACTCAGATGAAAATACAATATATTTGTTTCATAAAAATAGGAATCTAAAAACTAAATTTCAAATAATTTATATTGAGTAAGGATTTTTTTGGGAAAAATTAATTAATTGACATATAAATGCTGATATCAATTCTTTTTTAAATATCTTTCATAATATAATGGAAATTTGTTTCATTTAGCAACTATTTGTTTTTGGAAACTTAATTCGAGAGAGACATCTGACAGACATAGAGACAACTATTCAGAGCAGCGTTTCTCAAACTGTGGGGTGCGGTACCCGTGGGCGGTATGATAATCCTACCAGAAGGGTTCGAGCAAATCATAAAGTCAAAAATAAAGGATTAGTAATTAAAAAAATTATTTCAGAAATTAAAATATTATAAATTTACTAAATGGAAGCAAAAAAACAAAAAACAATACATTCTGACATAATAAAAATAAATACATATTTGAACCGATATAATACTCTTATAAATGTATCAGTACTGCACAATGTATTTCATCACATTAATTTATTAATATTAAATTAAGAGCAAGTTTAATTAATTACTAATGATCCATGTCATATACAAAATTATATACAAAATTTAATACTTATCTCGAAAAATTTAATTTGTACTGTTTATAATTAAAGTCGTATTGTAGTTTTACATCAAAGTACATTATTATTATATTCAATACATTATTATTGCATTGAGGAGGGCACAATGAATATGACGATTGAATATTGGGTTCCAAATATTGAAAGTTTGAGAAGCACTTTTTTAGAGTGAGATTTTCTGTTTTAACCTTCCGCTAGGCGAGCTTCAAAAAGTTCCATCCATAGGCATCTCTCAGATGTATCACCTCTTACTAACGTTTGAAGATGATTTAATCATTTTATTGGTGAGATTTGACATTGAAATATATTTGAGATAAAATAATTTTTAAAACCGAATCAAAAATTGAGATTTTTAAACGAGAAAATATCAAAAAAGATAATGGTTAGTTATCACTATGTCACCCTTGTTAACATTTTAAGTTGCCTTGTTGCATTCTTCCCTAGTCATCTTACAATGTTCAAGGCACATGGATTTTTCGTATATTACGTACAAAATTTTAATAATCTTTTCTTGATGACCTGAAGAGAGGGATCAGTACCTTCTTTTCCACTTTCTTAGAGATGTTTCGCCTGGTTTTTTGTCTTGAATGGGGTGTCGAAGACAGATATTTCTTTAATCTTGAGTCAAAAGGAACCAGGCATGTGAATGTTACACCCAAATCGTCCTCGTAGGTGCTCTTTCAAAAGTTTATGAGGTACTTTTGTTAGATATTTTTGCAAAAATCTGATTGATTTTGATTATCATGTAGATATTTTGAGAGTTTATTCCGGCTACACATTGAGGACTGAAGAAAATAGAGTCACTGACAAGACGCGTGGCATCCATCGGATGTATCTCAACTCCCAGGAAAGAAAGAAAAAAAATCTAACACACAGAAGTTAAAAAAATTATTTTCGAATGAAACGAAAACTACACTATTTTACGCGAGAAAAAAAAATCAAAATTAACGAAATAGTACAAAATTATAAAAACTGATGTTGTTAGGCGCGCAGCATCTGTCAGATCCAATGGCTCCTGCTACCCGAAAAAAGTCAAAAAATCACCCTCGTCTTTGACATTGAATAATAGGGTGAGTGATGAAAGGCAGATAGAAGAACGAGAGGCGCGTTCCAACCTATCGTGTAGACGCTTCGCCAAAACTAGTTTTATTATGCATCTAAGAGATTCACGCGCCTAACGGAGAGTTAATAATGTTAATATTACTTGGCTAATTATTTATTAACATCGTAGTTTGAATCTACATAACTATTAACGGCCTCTTAATTTTGAAGTTCGATCAAGTGATTAAGACGAAGCCTGAAGTAATTCATTTTTGCTACAAGAGAAATGCAAATATTTTCAGTCGCATTGGAAAGTTTGTCCACAAAAAGCTCAACATTTTTATGGAATGATTCACCACGGCTACCGAGAAATTGTCAACAAGTTTGCGAAAAAAGAATAGAGCTAGATGGGGAATATGTCTAAGTAATAAGATGTCTAAAGATTTATTTTTTTCAAATAAAATTTTACAACAGCACTTCTGTAATTACTTTTTGTAGGGTCTATTTATACCAATTTTATGCCTGAGACAATTATTTTTAAATTATAAATACCTTTTTCATTCACTATTCTTAAAAGTAATTGGATTAAAATAAATTACTAATTAAAATGATGTATCGTTGTTTATATGTATATCAAAATATAAATTCCGAGTTGTAGTAGAATAGCACACCTTATTTTTAAAGTACAATTGTTTTTTAAGTATCATGAGAACTTGAAAAAAATAAATGAGTTTTGAAGATTATTTTGCATTTCCGAAGCTTATAACTCGGAATAAATGTAAATATTTTATGCAACGAAACGATCTTTAGAGATTGTAATTTAATATTAAAGATATTTTGAAGCGATGTTATTAAAATCTGAGTGAACTCTAATCTTGTTATTTTAATATGATCCAGTCTCTCGGGGGATTTATGCAATTAAAGCATTTGACAATAGATATTGAAATGTTTAAGTGTTCATGAAAGGAATGAAGTTTGTTTCTGAGATTAAGATTTCACAGATTTCATTTAATCGTCAAGTTTTCAATAATGAATGAGTTCAATATTCAACTCCCTATAACTATTTTACAAATTTTTAAATTTTCAGATTCATTTCTTTTGAACTTCTAAAAAGTTCTATAATATGTTATGTCATATAGAACATTTAATTACATTTAACAGGTTATTACTTATGATGGAAAAAAGAGCTACGGCGTATTCAAAATTACCACACCGTTAAAATTCAAATGCTTAATATTAACATCACGTAAATAAGTAACAATTATTAAATAATATTTCAGAATAAACAAGTGTTTATCGTATTTCTGAGTTCAGTAATGTATCCTGGAATATAATGAGTACATATATTTCACCTTTAAAGCAAACATTTGGGGGGCGAGGGCTTTATTTTGTACGAATTATTTAAATAATTATTCCCATCTGTTTTTGCTGTATTTCTGAAACAAACATCAAAGCTCATAGTGGTAGAGTATATATATAAATTAACAGATAATATTTGTTTTGAAAAGTAGTCACTTCATATACATTCGCTAATAAATTTAGTGGAAAAGGTTAATTAAAAAAGTGTGTGATTTTGATTGGTATTTATTTACATGAAATTAGAATTTCATTTAAATAAATACTCAATTAGACAGTAACTGTTGTATCATATTATACTTTTTGTAAATAATGAAATATGCTAATAAGAAACCGTATTAATAGAACTAATAATTTCTATAAAATATACTTATTCTTCTTGCATTCATTTTTTTATTTATTACTTTAGTACATTTAATTCGAATAAATTGTCTCAATAAAAACCGTTTGTATGAAAAAAAATTAACGTTTGCAAAACAAATTCTAGGTAAGCGGAATTATTTAGCTCAATATCGTAGTAGAATAATAAAAATACTGTTTTTAACAGAAGCTATGAACAGACTTTAATATTTTCCCTCTAATTATTTAATATGAAAATAAAAAATCCATTATACTTTAAATCATAATTTATTACTTTAGTTATTTATAGTTTACAAAGTTGTTAGAGTATTTCAATCATTCTTAACTGAAATATAAAACAATATTTTCTCGATTGCAATAAAAATGCTTTAACCCACAGTATAATTGTCAAAAAATGTTTATCTTCTACATTTATAGTACTTTGTTTAAACTAAAGCATATATTTTCGATTATGTTACGTGATGGGGCTTCTTTCAAACGTGTAGAAAAGATTCAAATAAATCAAAAAGCGGATTTATTTGAAGAATATCACAATCTATTCTGGAACTATTGAGTTAAATACAGCAGACATAATTAGCAGGAAACGTTTAACACATGTAAAATCTACGATAGAATTAATTCAAAGTTCACTCAGCAATTCAAAATTGTAGTTACAATATCTCATTAAGTTAATGGAAATTCGCGTTCGATTTCATATTGCGACTAATTCATTATTCTTCTGCGACATCCTTTTATACCTTGGTAGGGACCTTGTATTACCTTCTCGTGGAAAAAATCATCCTTGACCCAAGACCTAAACAACTATTTTTGTCCCCAAATTTGTTGACTTAGTGACATTTAGTGAACAAATTAGTTTGCAATTTCGCCAAAGTCTCTCTGATATATATTTACCATTATTGAATGAATCATAAGTTTTGATCCAAAAGCAATTTTTCCGGTCACAATAAACGCTTCGGCAGAGAAGTAAACATAGACCAAATTTTTAGTTGCACTATTCAGTTTCCCTAATCCCTTAAAAAGATAACTGCGGTAAAGCTCCCAGTACGAGATATTGTAATGTAATGCTAACAAAAAACAAAACATATGTATCTTACATTAATCATATTTCCATGTTATGTGCATGTGCTTTTCAAGTTTTAAACTCCAAGCTTTCGCTATAGACTGAAAAAAGTGTTTGGTATAAAATAATATACATACATACACATATATATATATATATTAAAGAAAATTTTTAAAGAATAAGGCCATCAGAAAATATTAGTCATTTGTAAGATATTTTTATCAAGATAATTGTTAATATTTTTGCTATTGAAGTCAGTCTTTTCAGAGAACGTTACTGAAAGGTGTAATCCAAAAGTTAGGAAGAGGATTAAAATCTCTTAATTTTATGAGTTAAATCAAATAAATTGTAATTTATATCAGGTTAAGTAAATGCAATTTTGTATTAAAGGATTGTAAATATATTTTTAATAAATAACTAGAACTATTTTCCAGTTAATATATCGATAAATTTTACATTTTCTTAGCAATATAGTTTCAAAATCTTGTGATTTACCTTCTCAAGATAGGATTTGGCAGTACTAGTACACAGACAGTAACATAATCTTATTCTGTATATTGTATACTCTGATTATATATTTGGATATTCTTATGGCTAGTATCGATTTCATTTTAAGTTAATTAAATTTTATTCTCAGGAGTAAAATTAAGAATTAAAGTGAAAAGCTTTTAAAACTGCCAGTGTTATATCTCAATTTTGGTTTTATTTCTTCATTCCGTAACTTTCTCTTAGATACCGAAACATACAAAATCGATTTTAGAATAAGCAATGAAATATTTTGTTTTTATCAAGAATTTTTGTTACAAAGTAAATTTCTTTTTGTTAAGAAGAAAAGTAATGCATTTTCCTTCAAGCAAGATATTCCAAAATATATTTATAGTAGACTTCAAAGAGTATTGTTGAGATCAAATTAATCAATACTGAATTGCATTCCTTATCGTTTTTTGTATTCTTTGAATTATATATATTTTTTTAAATTTATTAACGGTAAAATTAAATTAACCAATGGAAATTTTTATATTAATTGCTATTTAAGTTTTGTTGAGGTTTTGTTTATTGGCTATTTGAAAACGAAAGTGTTATTATAAATTTAATGTTTAACTAAAGTTAGCAAAGCTGTTCTTACTTTTTCATGAATTTCATAAATTAAAATTCGAAATTTCCCCGGAAATGGCACCGAATTAAATATTTTACTGCTACTGAGGATTGTACCATGGGTCACATGTGACACGCGTGCCACAGGTTTCCCACCCCAGCTTTAAACTATTTACAAAAAGAATCATTTAAGAAAATATTCATTAAAATTATAAAAGTGGCATTGATGTATTTGGTATGATTTGAGAGACCAAATTCCTTACATTCCGATAGACAGTGGATAGATTGTTTATATAAATTATCAATTTAAATGAACATGAGCCATTAAACTAGCATACAGAGTTGGAAATATGAGCATGATATAATAAAAACAAGAGTTGAGTACTATTTAGTTGTAAAAAACATAATACGTTCTCTAAAATTACAGTATTGAACTAAATATTTAAAAATGTTTTCGCACCATGCAGAGGTCTCTTTCCAACTTAAATCGATCCTATTAGAGATTTAAGTACAAATTTGACTATGGCTTTTTTTGAAGTTTTAGAAGTTTATTTTGTAGAGAGTTCCAGAAGAGGAGGAGTAGCAGAATATATATATAGTTTCATCAAACCATATGAATTAAATTTTGAACCGTCAGGTTTTTTTTATCGTCTGTAAAGTTTTGCATGTCAAGACGCTCAAAATTTAAGAGGTATATTTTAAATATAATCTTGTATAAATTATGTACTGTAAATATGCTTTATGTAATGAATTTCGCTTAAAAAAAACTTACAAGTAATAGAATTTTGTAGTAATACATCCTGCCACATGAATTTTTTATAGAATTGCAGTCAGAATTTTCATGAAATCATGAATATATCTGTTGCAATATTTACCAAGATGTACCAACAAATATTCTAAATATTGCACGCTCCATAAAACTGACTTCTATATTCATTCTCTTGTTGAATTATTCTATTGAATAGAGAAAAAGTGGAAGTACTTGAAAAGGATATGTCATAACAATAGGGAAAGCAACATTTCTTCTACATATCACACAGAAAATTCAGGAAACAATGTAGAATAAACATAGAAGTATTTCATGAAATATGCAGGTCAGAGAAAAAAATAACTAAGTAATTGATGTCCTAGTTATACTTTGTATCACATTGATAATGTTAAAAAAGAACTATATAATATATCCTCATAATAATAAGTTTCTTTATCTTGACGTTCTTTTGTTTTTATAAATCAACCAATATTTGTTGTTTATCTATGTTCTGTTCAAGGGTTCCTCCATTTCCTCCCAACATTTTCAAAAGGTATTTTCAGATCGATCCATACATTGAGCAATAATTCTATTTCGTCATTTTATATTTTAGCTGATTCGTGTTTTTTCTCAAGTGATGCTATGTGCTTATACTCTGCTCTAACTCGTATGCTAGTCATTAGCATATCAAAAAAGCAGAATGTACCAAGTATAATTTCATTTACTCATTACCAAAAAGTTCAGTTGCGATGTTTTAAATCTCCTACATTTCAATGACTAGAAACTATTATGTAATCATATTCATATAAATAAATATGTACTCTCACAGATAATTTCTGTAAAACTAGAAATTTTTTTTAGTGCATGGTTTTGAGAGAAATTATAGCATTATTTTAACTGAGATGACTCTTTTCTCTTTTAAGCGTACAATTATTATTTTTTTACTCGTTAAGTAACTTTTCCTTTGGAATACTAATTTTTCAACATGCCTGCCTATCCAGATATAATTTTTTAATATTTAATGACTTAAAAAAAGCAATGGAAGTTTATAAAGAAGATTCTACTTGGGATATATTTACATGAGATTTCCAATGATCAGACTAAATGCAAATTAAAAATGTAACGTAGCTCTAAAAGATATACTTAAGGGTTGTACAAGTGAAAAGTGGACAAGTTCAATAAATAGAATGATTTTATTGGAAATAAAAAAAATTGCTGTGGAGTTTGTTACACAGGTCTCATCGTTTCGGTGGCAGGGCTATGGCTGAACATGGTTGACTCTTGCGGAAGTTTTCCTGTACAGCTTTTTTCATCGTCCAAATGCAAACATAATACTTTTGTAAATGTCCGAAAGCCATAGAAACTATAGGGTGGCAAATACGGGCCATACGGTGGGTGTTCTTACACTTACCAACAGATTTATTTAAAGTTGCCTTGGTTTCACGGGACGTGTGTAGGCTGGCATTCTCATTGATATCCGATATCATTTGCTGCCCTTCTCGATAACTTTTACACCTGCTTAGACGTTCGACCTAAACAGTGCTCGTCATAGACTGCTCTATATTTAGACCCTTCTATTGAACTTACCTCCTGCAATCATAAACCGTACTACCGCACGTTGTTCCAATCTGGACTCATTCTTATATGGCACGACTTTACTTTCGATTTTAATTTCCTCTACCGCTAACAAGTTTAAATGTTAAACATCGTATGCGGTGTACATTTCCTACCATTCTTCTTTAGTGGTTCTGCAATAGCTGCACTCAATCTGCCTCAATCGCATATGTCCCTTTTTCATTGGGGGGGGGGGAAACCCTTGTAATTTTCAAAAGGAATCGCAACGAATGACTTCGTCATTTGTTTACCTATGCAAATACTCTAGAATGTCTGGTCTGGTTTTCAGGACCAAAATATAACACTCAGTTTATTTGAGAATCGAAATCAAATCTAAGACTTCAAACAGAATGTTTAATCAAAACTTACCGCTTTCTTTTAGTACGAAGTAGTTGTAAAAAATACATTTTATAAACATGTCGTAATAAATATATTTGATGATTTATTATCTTTTAATTTCCAACACAAATGAAATAAAATACACCTTTTAAGGCAGCTTCTAATTTTGCTGAAAGTTATTTCTTTACTGAAGTGTTTTCTTAAATTACTGTAAATTGCTACAAATTTAGAAATAACTCCGAAAGAAATCCAGCTTTTCACACACACACACAAATTCAATAATTTATTCTGTAAAATAAGAATTTTATTTAGATAGGTTGTTAAATATTACATGTTTATTTCTGGCTTAAAATAGATAAAAAAAATTACTTTTTAAAAAGCTCTTATATTACATTCTACTATTGTAATAAAAATTCACAGCTTCCGAAGTAAAGATTGAATTTAAAACATTTTAAAACGTTTAAATGGATTTTTTTTAAAATCATGATCAAACGTTTATTCTAGGCAAAAATAATCAAACAAGACATGATTGAGTTATACAAATGTAAGAAATTAACTTTTCTATTTTTCTGTACGAGAAAGGCAATAATGAATACACTAAGCCCTTTCTATTAATTTTGGATTGAATTTATTTAGTACTGGTCCCATTATATATATCTCGAACCACTTTAAAAATATAGCTCAAAAATATATACCCTCTAAAAGCATTGATCCCAGAATACAAATTTCTATACAATTTATTTTTTGAGTAAATATAAATTATAAAATATTTTAAATTTGATAAACTAATGCAAAACATCCGTATGATTGTATAACTAAATGTATTGTTGCGATTTATTAAGCACACTCAGTATGTATTAGCCATTGACCACCCACTTCGCAGGGTGTTTCATGATTCTACATGACCACATATATTATTTTTAGGTAATTGTTATCTAAGCCGTAGCATCAGATTGTTTTATTGTATTCTCTTATGTTTCCGTAACATCTTTTATTTTCCTCAAAACCCCTTCTTTGAAGATCCTTAATCAACAAAAGGAACACGACAACCTAATTCCCAAGTATAAGTGTGACACAGTTTGAAAATGGAGTTCTGAATCTATAATGACATCGCAGATCTCCCTCTGTTCTTGAGAGTTGATTCTCTCAAAACCACGCTCTTAACGGATCTATTTTTAACAAAAGAAACATGATTGTCAAATTTTATGCTTAGAAGTTTTATCGTTCTGTCAATCTCTGGATGAGTGAGGTTTTTTTCTGTTTAAATCTTTCTGGTTTTTTTTAAAAGTATAGTCGTCATTTAAAGAAATTTATTGTGATTTCATGACGCAGTATTATAAATATATTTCGATATAAAATAGCTCACTGAAGTGTATTTTATACTGGCAGGTGTATCAAAACAAATTTTAATACCCAGCATTTTAAATTATTTACATATTCCAGGCTATTGCTTAGATTTTTTGGAGATGTTGTATTGAGTGGTGTTGTACTTTAGGATGTTCTTATTATCTTGGGGGGAGGATCGAAGAATTTCTAAATAATACTCCCAAAAGGGGGAAGGATGTTAAGAAATAAGCAAGTCAAACATACCAGACAAACAATTTTAATCCGAAAGACAAATGGAATTTATAAATACTTCATAAAGATAATATAACAATAACATAAACACAGCTATACACAATAGTACGGAACACATGTACAAATATACTATGTACAATAAAAGAATGCATCTCCTACGTGGTTATATTAAAATACTGATATTCTGTGTGTCGAAACTGTCGGGGCATGTTATAAATCCGCAATCAATAGCGTATTGTATAAGTATAAAATAACTTAAATTCAATGCAAATAAATTTTTTTTATTTTCTTTCTCTTTTTAGTTTTCTTAGATAAACATTTCCTTATCTAAAACATTTATTTTCATAAAGTCTACTAGAAGACACATTTATATAGCTACGCTTTTATTTAGCATATATTATATGTGCAGAGAAGTTTAGACATGCTTCATGCATATAAATTTCTTTTATTACAATTATTTTTGGGAAGTTTAGACTACTTTTAATGTATGTAGGGGTTTCAAAAAGTAAGGTAAAAGTACTCTGACGGATCTGCAAATTACCCGTATTCATAAAAATCCCTCTAAAGATAACGAAATTCAAACTGGGCATGAAAATTGAGCTGATTTTCCAGCAACATTACTAAACCCTAGTTTGAAGATGGCTGTATTGTGTGTGTGTGTGTCGGAAACTTGACATGAGATTAAAATAAAAAATGGGACACAGTTTTTTCGTTTCAAAAAAATTTTCCTACTAAAATTCCTCGGTAATTGGTAGAACTTTTCAGTACAAGTGTCATGTCACAAAGAGTTGTAGATTTGGTGCACGGAATTTGACAAGTACAGTGTGAGCGCGACCTACTTGAAGTCGCTCCTTCCCCTTATTGCCTACCTAAGAGTGTGTGTGTGGGGGGGGGGAACAAAGCACCCCCCCAGAAACTTCCATAATAATTATTATTTTATTACTATTCAAACGCACTAATCAACCACGAGTGCAACTACAAGAGGAGACCCTAGGAATGACATATAAAGATATCGATCTATTCTAAGAGAACAACTCTAAGTAAACAAGCGCAAGTGATCTGTCTAATTTAATCTAATTCAATCTATCTTATATTCTTAAAACTTAATCCACTTATTTATTATAGTGATAAACTCCTTCCTAAACTCACGTTGTGATAATCAAATAAATCTCACTTACGAAACCCATCAACATTTCTCCTGCTCCTTTTTATCTTACATTTACAAAACCTTGATTTATATAGTCAAAATAATTTAAATATCAAGGTTTCTTCGTGAGGGATGGCTGTGAATTAACGTGAAAGTTAGCCCCAAAGTTTCTCCAAGAGGATTAATGATAAGGTTCTCGTATAGATCCGTCACAGCAGAACAGATGTACGAGATAATGAAAGAGCATTTTCAATAGGAGGTATTGAACTATCCTAATTTATATTCTGGATGAAGCACCAAATGATTTCCATCTTTAAAAGGAACACTTGGAAAGTCAGCATTTAAGAACCTATGCTGAAGTTCAGCAAGCCATCTTGACATGGTTACATAGCCTTGATAATGGTTTCGATGGTTTGATGTACCAAGGAAACAAATGCCTCGATTAATATAACGAGTATATAGAGAAGTAATATGTACCTTTGTATTCCTGCATTGCACATATTTTTTCCCTGAAAGAAAAAAAAAGGTTTACTTTGAATGAGATTGCTACCCGTCTTTCTGAAACCCGTACGTAATACAAATCTGAAAAAAGTAATGAGCCACATATTACTTCACATTAAAAAGCTTATGATCATTCTAATTATATCTAATATAAAAATAATCATCTATTCGAAATATAAATAGTCAATTGTGTAATTATACGAAATAAATTTAATGAGCACTTATAATTATACCAAGAATTAGAATGAAGGAGTCTCAAAGCTCTCTTATTCCCTGTTTGTTAAGGGAGACGGCGTAAAGTAAATTGGCTTTTATGTGTGTTACATTTACTCCCCATACGAACCTCATTACGGCGGAAGCTAATCATCCATTATTTCGAAGTCGTGATCCATTTCGTAATAAATTTTCATTATTTACTTGTTTCTTCTTTTAGACTCCCTTTTTACTCTAGTAGCTCATTTTCTCTCTAATTATTAAAAGGTATGAGAATGCTGACATTCCCATTATTACTTCCATATTTTGCAAAATAAAATTTTGATAAAATAATATTTAGATTAAATTTAAATGTTTAAATTGAACTGTGTGGCATCATTGAAAGTACAAGAAAAAAAATGATTTAAAACTTTCTTCTTTTAGATTTACTTTTCACGTTAGTAGCTCATTTTGTACGTAATTAACATTAGAACAACTGGATTTTGGACTTAACTAAAGCAGTTATTAAGGATCAATTTGACCCTAAATAAAGAATTCAAGCCTTATTAAAGTAAATTATATTTTTTCATTGGCAAATTATTATTATTTGTCCCTTTGTATTATTTAGTTTTTAGAATTCGCATTTACCCCATACATATAGTTTTTTAAATGACAGTTTACTAATGATGAATTGTATTACAATATATTTTATTGTATAATTTTCTTTAGCAGACGTACATATGGTAAGAAAACTAGCAAAAGTTACAAAAGCAAATAATACAAATTTGTACACAGCAGTCTCCAGACTCAGACAAAATAATGCTCGCTTTACAGTGGCAGCACCACATTTACCACGGTTTTTGGCAACATTCACAGTTTGCAGACGATTTGTTTTGACCCTTGCAACGTTGAACGAACCATTTCTTCACTTAAAAGTCTGTACTTAATTAATTGGGGGCATCTGCTGCAAAAAAAATTCCAATTCTTTCTTGATCGCAAGAGCAAATTCTCTGCGTGAAATTAAGGTGGCTGAAGATAGCTTAAAATTGTATATCCAACAATTCAGTATAGAAATGTCAAGGATGCTGTAAAAAATATTAACATGCTATTACAGTTTCCTCAAGTTGTAAATCAAATGGCCAGTTTCATCCTTTTACCAAATAAGGATAGCCGCTCTAAACTTGAGTTTTGCATCAGATGCTACAAATAAGACTTTGAATTTGACTGTCTTTTTTGCCATGTGTCATTTTAGACTCTTTTCAAGCCAGTAGTTTTTTTCTTTGTATTTATTGTAATGTAAGAAGACAGATATTCTCATTACTTTTTCCAAAATATTAAAACAAAACTTAATAAACAAATATTCAGGTTAAATTAAAATTTTCAAATTGAATTATAATCTTATTAAAGGTAACTAGAAGAAAAGTTCTTAAAACTAGGTACTAGTGAAGTATTGAAATCCCGTTTGCTGATTGTTATTTTTGTATTTTACTTGTTTCAAAGTCATCTAGAAATATATAGTCAGGATTGATAAATTTCAAATATTGTAATGTAATAATTAAGCGACAAAAATATAATTGATTTTATATTCTGAATAGGAAATTATTCTTAATTTAAAAATTTCTAAATAAATAAAAATATACACTGAAAAAAGAAAGAACTCTTGCTTTTCTTATTCCAGAGAACCTTTTATATTTTTATATAAATTTTCTCGCAATGTGAAATTATTTTTTATGTAATAAATTTTCTTAATTCAAGTATGTTTTAACTCTTTCTACTGCTTGGTAATGTCAATGAAAAATGTCCTGTGGTACAGGACAAAAAAGGCTTAGCAACGTTAGTAATTCGCTCGGGGAAGATGTTATTCATGCGATTTTATACATGCACAAATATATATTAAATGAGCAGCAAACTAATAGTAGGTTGCATAAATTTAGACATTGCTTCTCATGAATGGAAATGCAAATTTCTACAAAATTGTACTGCTATACAATTTAGAATTCTAAAAGTTTTTGGCTAATGAAGTTAAATTTACTTTTACTACACTTGTATTTGAAAGCTAAATATAAATGGTATAATTCGACACGCATATAAATTCGGTTGATTTAGCTAATTTAAATTTAGAGTAAATAAGGCTTAAGTTAAATATATATGAGATCTCTATACATAGAAATTATTTAAATTGTTCTCTCCATGAAGTTCCTGTTAAATATTTAAAACAAATAACTGACACTTGTAATATACATATTTGAAAAGAGTTTAAAAAAAGCATTCTTTTCAAAGTCTTTATATCACAAATCAATGGTGTTAAAATACTTAACCACAAGTGAGAAAAGAATCAATCCGATTATTTTAAAAATTCAAATTAGTTTCGTATAAAATAGGGATTGCAAATTTCCCCCTCCACTGCAGCGTGAGAAAAAGAAAGAAATCTAAAGAATAAAATGTCTGCGACTGATTTTTGCATAATGAGCTTCAATTAAATAAAAAAAAATTAACTTTAAATAAACAATTTTAGCCTATTGCTAAAAAATTATAAGTAGAAAAACTTTTTTTAAAAACAAGTTTTTATTTAAACGCGCTAAAAAGAATAAAATAAACTTTTCCTTTAAAACTTCTTTTCTATCAACTTATAATATCATTACACAATTTAAATAATATAAAAGCTTGTCGCAAGATTTAAGTACTCGTATTTATTTAGTTTGAAAATTTTGAAAATTAAAATCAATCAAATCAAGTTATTTAATTTACTTGTTTATCTACACAGGTAAATCTCACGATAAACTTTTATATCATATAAATTGTGTAATGACGTTATAAATTGATAGTAAAAAATGTTTTAAAGGAGAAGTTTATTTTATTCTTCTTAGCGCGTTTAAATAAAAGCTTGTTTTTAAAAAAGATTTTTACTTTTAATTTATTTTTTACTTTTTAATTATCGTTGGACAGGTTTCTCAATCTGTTCATCTCATTCAACGCATCACTGTTGCAAAGTCGTTTGCCGCTAAATTTCGAACATTATCTAAATGAATTCTTGCAAGATGGCGCATTAGACGAAAAACACAAAAAACTTTTTTAATCCGTAATTTTGAAGCAATATTTTCAATATTCGCATAGATCTTGGATAATATTGTTCTACATACGAAAAAAAGTTTCATGAGATTATCTTCATAAATGACGAAGTTATAAATGATGAAGCTATAATTATTAGATACCATTTATAATTTCTCTCTTTGTATTTATCTGTTCATTTGTATGAACACCTTTCTGCAACTAAATATAATTTTTCTTTGACTTTTTATTTTCATGTCTGAAAAGTGCAAGAAACATAATCATCCGTCATTATTCATGTGAAATAAATATTTCTAATTTTTCTGTTCTTGATTCTAAAATTTTAATAATAAAATTCACTTGAATTTATTATTAAAGAAATTTCGGATATATTTTTCTCCAAAATCTCGATAATGTTTTGTATTTTGAATGAAAATTACTTAATTTAATAATTTAGAATTATAAAAAAATTGGTAATGACAAAGTTGTTTTAAATTAACTAATTCCTTCCAGTCTTGTTATGTAAATATAAAATCTGCATTATTGTAGTTTAACTGATGAGTAATATATAGTTAAAAATTCCTGTATATATATTGAACTTATGTAATAATTTAATAACTGTAAAGCAATTTGGCTTAAGTAAAGTCCCTAAGAAAAATTTCAAGTACATCATTTAGTTGTAAAATTATAATGCTTAGTCTATAAATAATATATTAATCATTTGCTACCAAATTATTTGAATTACTCATTTGATATTGTATATATGTTAAACATCTAAAGGTTAAAAATTGCCCAGTCTCCTTTAATTTCTAGAAATTATACAAACATGCTACAATATATTGCTATTATAGCCAAGCCGATTTGCAGAGCGACCTCCACACGTGTGACATCTACTCCAAAGATTACATATGAATGTACTGTATGCCCGAGTACCTCGAGTTTGTGTTCCTCTATCCGTCCTATCAAGAGGTGCACGATTAAAGTGGTGCCGGGAACATGGCAATTTCAACATGGAATATTGCAACACAATTAATTGTAACAATATATTTTAAATTAATACGCAAACATAATTATATCTTTATCAGAACTACAGAAGTTTGCAATATCTAAATGAAAATGTTGAAAATCTCTTAAGCCTTTGCGTTTTGCATAAAAAGAACTGAGTTTCAACAAATCTTATTCTATGAAAGAAAATGCAAATATAAACATTACTTTTGCGTTGAAATAGATTCTAGCTAATTATGTCTCAAAAGCATATATTAGTATAAATGCATATACAAACTATTTCTATTCCTGTAAGAGAAGTAAACAACATTACATCCACTTATCTCAGATGTTTAACATTTATTTATCGCTAATACCTTTATTGACGAGAAAAGGAAAATATATGACAAATTGGGTATTATTCCAACCTAAAGCAAGAGCTATGCAAGCATTTGATTCTGAAAGTAATATTTTTAGGTATGTGATTATGATTAATTTGGGAGATATCTTGTTGCGAGACATTTTTTACAGCATTCTTGATAAAGAGATTAAATTTATCTTCTAAATGCCAGAAGATAGTTACATTTTGGTAGAAAGAATGCAACCATTAGTGTTAGTAATATATTTTATCACAGAATAATATAGCTATGTTGACGCAAATAAAAAGAAACCAGATTGTTTATTCAACAATAAAATGACTATTACTGCCATAGAGTTAAAATTATTTTCCAAAAATGTCGAAAAATATTTATAAAATATCATTAATCAAAGTCTTATTTAATGTATTTTTAACAGATAGAATTGCTTAACCATACATTTATAAAATAATTTGAATTTCTGATAGTATTTTGCTTTTATTTTCTATATTCTGAAAAAAGTACAAAATCTTTATTACAAGGTAAGCAAAAATGTTCTTGCCGTTTGCGCGTTTCCATTGAAAGAAGTGAGGATGAGTATGCAAATTTGTGTATGACGTTATTGAGAAACCGTCAGTCGAGAGTAGGAATATCAATTGTTATAAACTCAAGTCCACTGCTCACATTCATCAATCGGAACTTGTACAGTAGCAAAGCGAAATGGACGTATCGAAGGAGTTCGTTCGGGGTTGTTTACTTTACGACTTCAAAGTAGGCTTATCAGCCGCTGCATCAAGTCGCCTAATATGTCAAGCGTTTGGGGATAGTACTGTCAATGAACGTACGGCAAGACATTGGTTTCAAAATTTTAGGTTGGGAGATTTGTCCTTCTGTGATAAAGTTCGAACAGGATAAACACAGGCCTTGGATGACGAAGCCCTGCAGGCGGCCATTGAGGAGGATAGTAGTCAAACGTGTGGTGAACTTGCCAGACAATTCAACACTCTCAGTGAAATGGTTAGACTTCTTCTGCACCGCTTAGGTAAGACGTACAGGCTGAGAAAGTGGAATCCTCACACGCTGTTGGAAGTCCATAAGCAACAACGAGTGGCAGCCTGTTTATCGTTGCTTTCTCGCCACCGTAGTGCATCCGTATTCAATCGGGTGCTGATCAGTGACGAGAAGTGGGTCCTGTATGACACACCCAAGCATTCCAAACATTGGTTGTCACCCCAGGATTCTGTTCCGCACAGCGCAAGACTACCTATGCACACACGCAATATTATGCTTTGTGTCTGGTGGACTTGTCGTCAAGTGGTTCACTATGAGTTGTTACCAACGGGCCCAACGGTCACTGCGGACCTGTATTCGCAGCAATTGGAACGTGTACAACAGGCACTGCATCAGAAGGAGCCAGCACTGGTTAATCGAAAGGGTGTACTGTTATTGCATGATAACGCGAGGCCGCATGTCGCGCGGGTGGCCAGGAATGCGAAACAACGACTTGTTTGGGACACTTTGTGCCTTCCTTCTTACTCACCTGACCTTGCACTATCAGATTACCACCTTTTCTATTCCCTGGACAATCATCTTCGTGATAAATCAATGAAGCAAACGCGCGCCAAGCTCTCACGGACTTCTTTGCGTCTCACCCCCCCCCCGAATTTTACCGCAAGGTATTGAACTACTGGAGACACGTTGGCAGAAGGTGCTAGATGCCGATGGTGATTACTTCGAGGACTAACAATAGGCTACACTATTTGTATGTAATGTTCTTTTGGGTCATTAAAAACGGCAAGAACTTTTTTGTTTACCTTGCAATGAACCACTGAAATTAGAGGTAAAATTAAGTGCAATAAATCTATTTTATACATTAGAAATATGTTACTGTAATTTATAAAACACTTTATTATTTAAACAATGTATGGCTTACAAGAAATGGATGGGTTTTCCCCGGTATATATGTAACATTGAAAATGTGACACCAAGAATGAGTAGGCAGAATTTGTGAAGTAAAACAGCAACTGGAGAGGAAGAAACGAGAGATAATTATGTTTATTTTAAAATGATACGTGTAACACAGAGCTAGAAAAACATCAGATCTGTTTGTTGTAGGATAACAACGGACAGTGGTACAATAAGTAACACCTTCTAGATACATTATCAATGATAATGAAGATGATGTCCTGAGGAATTGCTTTGCATTTTCCACCAACCATTTACCACTGTTTGTCTTCAGAACAAGGAGGTGGCCGGTATGTAAATGGTGTCTAATTGTGTTGTTCAATTGGCTAGAGATCATAGAAGAATGGTGACTATGGAAGCTTGTAGCTCTTGTAGATGTGGAGACAAAATGCATTTGGGTGTTATCTTGCTACTAAAGAGTAATACGTGCCCCTCTTCTCCAGAAGAACAGAAAATACTACTAGAAGCAGCCCATCATCCAAGTATCACTGGGCAACGTAGCGTCCTTAATACCAACCAGAGATTATTTGCTATCGTACGTCATGGCGCTTCCGAACGTACAATTTTATTGAGTGCTGGAGAATTTTACAGATGAAGATGGATTGAATCTATAAACTTTTACATCATCACGGGGACTTAAGATGACAACAAAGTTAACATGCAGCAGCTTCAGAGGCACCAGAACTGAATTCATGTATTGCCGTCCATGAGTTCGTGTCCATGAATAGTTGGATACCAGGGCTATATAACAACGTGATATCTTTGAATTTCAACAGATTTAATATGCATCAGCCATCTAAACGACTGGTCTCAGATTTGAATTTGTGGTTTGACAACGCCGGACATTAATTCGAGACCATCGTCACCTAGCTACCATGGTCACTAATGCATATATTCTGCAAACAATCAATAAATCAATCTAAAATTATATATTTCTGGTGGTAATTTAGATCTCGAACTTTTAAGATCAGAGATCAATATTTTTTCGGGAATTTAACAGGAAGAATGCATAAGCAATCAATATTATACTATAAATATCTTTAACTTTGGTTCTTTTAGAATTAAATTTAAAATTTAATTCAAACTATTTCTTCAGTATTATACCAATAAATATGATTTGTTTCTTAATTAAAGATGATAGATAGATAGATGATCGTTCAATTTTTCTGAAAGAAATGCCTGCGCATTTTCAACTACTTAGAATAAATTTTGCTATAATGGAAAGAGGGATATTTGAGCTGTCTAGACAAAAGATGAGTAAAGAGATATTCCAACTGAAATATTTTCAAGATTTGTTCATTTTATTAAAATTTAAGAGAAAAGGCATTGAAAAATCAAAAGAAAAACATTGCATAATAATTAAAATATAAGGATTTACAGTTTCCTGTTGCAATATATAAAATTTGTTTATCTTAAGTTATCAAAATAAAACTCATTTATGAAAAATGATTGGCAATTTACACTCATGTCCATAAATTAAGAATAATGAAGTTCAGGCAAAGAAAAAGACAGAAGCAAAACAAATTTTACTTATTTGTAAAGTCTATTTATTAAACAAAAGGTAAAGAGCCAAAAAGATGCTATATGTTTGACATAATTAATAAAAATTGCGATTTTTACTCCCTGGAGCAAATTTTAAAAAAGAACCTATTTACAAAAAACAGTATAATATGGTTAGTATGATGAGTTATACGGAGTACGTCTCTCAGACGATGCAATACAGGCCTTACAACGCCTACGCATGCTGAATATCAAATTATCAATCTGATCTTGGGGAATATTACACCACTCACCAAGCAATGCCCTCCGAAGTTCCGGTAGACAAGAGAGAGGAGGTTGACGGGCTGCATTTCGTCGGTCAAGCATATCCCACACATGCTCTATTGGATTCAAGTCGGTGAGTATGCTGGCCAATCCATACGGGTAATATCCTCCGATTGAAGACATGCGTCTACAATGTTTGCACGGTGAGGACGGGCGTTGTCATCCATAAACATAAATTCAGCACCCATGGCGCCCCGAAACAAACGTACATGTTGTTCCAGAATGACATCCCGATAGATGTGGCCTGTCATCGTTACACTCTGAACATTCATATCAGTTCTGGAACTAAGAATAATTCCTACCCAAACGTAAACTGCACCACCGTAACGGTGTCGTTCAATGGTGTTCTCTTGGTGGTAACGGGTGGGTACCTGGCGCTCTCCATATGAAAGTCCGGCGAGAATCAGACTGCAAACTAAACCTGGACTCGTCGGAAAACATCACACAAGACCACCATTGCGGTGTCCACAATGCATGCTCTCCACTCCACGTTCATCGCAGGCGACAGTGAGTTACGGTAAGGGAACACATCTGACAGGCCTACGAGCTTATAGACCAATGTGCCCTAAGCTTCTGTACACGGTCTGCCTTTAAAATGTCGTACCGGTAGCTGAAGAGAGCTGACGAGATAGGTCTGATGCTGTGCTCCGTCTGTTTCTTATGGCAGTAACTGCCAAATACCGGTCCTCATTCGGCGTTGTATCTCCGGGGCGACCTGGGCTGTAACATCTACTCACATTACCATCATCTTGGAATCGCTGCCAAAGCCTGGAGATGACACTCTGGGCGATTCCAAGTTTCTCGGATACTTCCAGCTGGGTACGTCCACATTCCAGTCGTCCGATAATTCTACCACGTAAAAGATCTTCCAAATGCTTCCTTTGTGCCATAACTATGTGGTTATTGCACTGAAAGGCTTTTAAAGCGCTTGTGAACAATTTTACTTCTTTGCCAACATTTCTTATACACCCCTCTCTTTTACACTTTCGTCATTGTGACGTACTATCCGCGCCATCTGTTGGTTTCCTGTAATTTGCATATTCTTCCTCAAGATGTCCGTGATAATTCTACAGGTGAAATTTTTATTTTAGAGTTCAATTTCTGTGTGTTTCTGAATTATCCTTAATTTATGGACATGAGTGTAAATAGTTAACAGGTTTTTAACTGAACTGACATGAAACATATATTTTGTTAAGGGAATTCCTATTTTTGATTTAACTTAAATTTCTTTTATAGTTTAAATCTTACTGGGTATATTTACTGACGTTTCTGAATATTGAAATTCCATCTTACAATAAGGCTGGGAGAACTAAAAATAATCAAACATTCTAAATAATTCAATTTATTTATCTATATTTCATAATGATATCGTTCGTTTTCAAGAAATGTTTACTTCATATTTTTGTAGAGAATATATATACTTTAGAATTGTATTGGAACAAATATATGAGACAAAAAACAGATATTTATATTTTGCGGGTATTTTTTCTTTTACAGTTGAATATATGATGTGGTATAATTAAGCAACATGTATTTGAATTTAAATTTCCATTTTAAAATTTCAACAAACCTACACAAAATAGGAAAAAAAGTATTTAATGAGCTAACAAGTTGAAAGAACAGGAACGGAAAATCTCCCCATCTCACCATTCTTTCCCTTTTTTAATTTTTATGGTAAATGTAGGCCTAATATATATATATATAACAGGTATAATTTATTCTGCTCTTTTAAATAACAAAAAAAAAAGCAGACAATCGAGATAAACCAGAGTTTGCTCTCTTGTATATATATATATGTGCGCGCGCGTGTGTGTGTGGGGGGGGGTATATAAATTGCTTTCTATAATGAAAAAAAAAATCATAAAATTCTTCTATATTTGGGCGCAATGCAGCTACAAAAAAGTATGACGTCGTTTATCCGAATGTTTATTATCCGGAGCGTCCAATATCCGGACCAAAGTCCGGATATGTTTTCGAACAGTGCAGTGCTAAACAGTTGTTTTGCGTGAGGTCGAAAGTGACGGGAAAACCTAAGGTAAGGGATATTTGGGGAATTTCAGCTGTGTGATTTGGTAAACATCTGCGCAGAATATTAGGTCAATTTGTTTCCAAGTAAGGGGTGTATACGTGCTCTTTTGTTCAGTTTTGTTGATGTAGAAACCTGAATAACATGCGATGCGGAAAACTGTGGATTTCAAATGCTAAATAATGACGAGATAGTGACTTCTGTGCAAGAAGTGTCCAACCCTGTCGACGATGAAACGGATGAAGACGAGGACAACAACAACAACGAAAGTAGCAAGGGTCCATCAAATGCTGATGCGTTTTGTGCGTTTAAGACAGCTATGAAGTGGTACGAACAGCAATCAGAGTGCTGTCCTACTCAACTACTGCTACTGAAGATAATCAGAGACCTTGCAGTGAAAAAACGAAGGGGTAGAATGGTACAGCGAAAAACAAGAGATAATTTTCCACAGTCAAGGTAAAAATGCAACATTTTGCACCTATTTTGCCTTTTCTTCAAACACGTTTCCGGCATACGATGATTTTCGATATTTGGACAGTTTCCATTATCATATACTGCATGGATCGCATTCAGTTTTCAGTAATCCGAACAATTGCGTATCCGAACGTTGTCCGGTCCTAATTGATTCGGATAAACGAGGTTCTACTGTATAGGTGTTTGTTACTTTCCACATTTTCTACTTAAAAGAATTAAAATTCCAATCTGTGGTATTACATATACCAATAAATGTAGACGTAAATTTCGCGTACATAAAGCACCCTTACCTGTAAAGGTTTGAGCCTGAATAACTGCAAATGGAATTTAATTACATTAATCCGTTGGATATCGAATATTCAACATCTTTTGGCTTCAAATGAAATTCAATGGCTCGAAGAAATTACCTGAATTCTTTAAAGAAATTCGGTCAAAGAAGCTATTTGAATAAATTGCATGAGCTCCTGATTCTTCTGAATATTTTGAAGCTTTAATTATCGACTTTCTTTACACAGCGATTTATATGTAAAAGTAACGTGATTTAATTAAATAAGCGCCAAACAACAACTTTCTGGTTTTTACAAAGGAAAAGAATAGCCCCCATATAATGATTGCTACCTGCTGCATTTAAATGGAATTTGATTAGAACGCATTTCAAATGGGAAGAACAAAGCAGTATTGCTACAAAGTATCGTGAAGTTTCTAGAGAGAAAATGGAATTTGTTATTTTCTAAAAATAGCAAAACAATTATTCTGAGACGTAATAGTACAATGATTGCGAAGACGCAGAAAGAGAGAGAAGGGTGCTGTTTTTAATGAAATGTCGCCTGACCTATAATTGTTTATCGGATTTTTCAATATAATAAATACATAAGAACAATTTAGATAGAAAGTTGCACACTAAAGCAAAACAACTTTTTTAAATTTATCAGTGAGCATTTTTTATTATACACTCTGAATGTCAAATAAACATTGAGCCATTTTTATTTGTCACTAATTTATTTATATACTTATTTTATTAGAAGAGTTTTAATTTTTATTAAATCCATAATTTTTTAAAGTTAAAGAATTTGTGGATAGAATTTGAAGCTATTACTACTTGGTTACTGTTACTGGATAATACTACTTAGATTATTCTATTTTTACTAAATTTGAGTTCAGAAAAATAATATTCTTTCCTTTACGCATTTTATATTACAAATTTGTGTAGGTTACATTGAGAGCTGTAAAAAAGGTTTATACACAAAAAAAAATATATATTACGACAACAAAATTTTGACTAGCAGGTTTCCTATTTTTTTTATTTGTAATCGAGAACTCAAGTAGGATGATTTCTTGGTAAAAAAACAATCAGACGCTAATATTCTAAACATATTTCTTTAATAAAGAGAGGGAGAAGGAATTTCTTTGTACTCTCTGTAACATTTATTTAAATCTAGCCAGTACATTTCAGACATATCAAACCGAAATGTTGCTTAATTGATACCGAACAGTGTGTCTTAATTTTTTTTTCTGTTAAAAAAACTAATTTCTGACTTATCTGAAAATTTTACAGAAATTTAAATTAGATCAATTAAAAATTAAAACAAAATTTTTTATCGTTAAATCAAATATAATATAATACATAAAGGAGTGATATTTTCTTCAAATTAAATGAAAGTCTGGCAATAATTTGTTACTATTTCAAATTGAACCTTGAAGAAGTATATGAAATAGTGTTTCTTAAAAAGTGGAAATATAATAATCTGATATGTCACTGAACTGATAACTGAAACTTTAAAATAAAAAATTTATTGCTTACAGTTACATGCACTTATTAAGGCGCAAACATTATTTTCTAATAATATGAAATTCACGGTTTTTAAGAATAAAATTTTTTCGAATAAAATTTAGAAAAAGTAAAAATTTTTTTAAATCGGAAAAGAATGTAAGTTTGTCAAATGATCGAATTTATTTCGCTGGTTCTGATTACACATTGAATTCCACTACGATTTTTCTTCCGCCGTAAGGTTTTTATTTTGACAAAACTAATTTTCTCAAGTCCCCTTCTATATGCTGGATTTTTAAAATGAAAAAAATCGTTTAACCTAAAAATATACCAAGACGTAAGCTAAATAACGAAGAAGCAGTAGGCGGGATAAACATGGCATTTTCATAACTGTAATGAAATTCTTGATTGTTAAACAAATGTTAGGATATTGACCATTAGGTCATTAGGAAACTAACTCTCCAATATTTATAAACAACGCAGTTCAAGTCATTTAGTGCAGCACACTCGTTCAAATGAGCAGCAGTCATAACATGTCCAGAACAAAACACAATTTTGTGAATTACTTGAGTTAAAGCGAAACAAATAGGCACTAATAAGTTCTGTCTGATCAGAAGTCTAAAAATGGCCACAGCAGCATCACGATATGAATCTGGGACAAAGTGAGATCCTCAAAGTACATTAACTTTGTACATTAACAAAGTACACTGGTGTCCAAAAATTAAGCATAATTGATAATTATGTGAATAAAGAAGGAACTGTAAATCAGAATGGTGGGAAACGGGATATGCGAGTGTAAAATGGTTATAAAATAAGGCTGCAAATCAAAAGAATGGAAATAATTAATTTTATTTTCCAAAGTAGCAGTTTGAAAGAAAACTGAGCATAGCAAGGATTCACACTTTAAAGAAAAAATGAAAGAAAACATTAAATAAAATACTGATGCTGCAGTTTAATAAGGCGTGTGGTCACCTCTGACAGCCAGGCACGCTGCGCAGCGATTTGCCATACTTGCTATGAGATGATGAATGAGTTGTGGGCTCAAACGGTTCCAAGCTTCTTGGAGAGCTCTCTTCAGTTCTGTAACGGAGCTTGGTGGGTGCGAAAGGCTGCAATTTGTCTCCCGAGCATATCCCTACATGCTCGATAGGATTTAAATCAAGAGAGTTCGCAGGCCACGACATGCGCTGAATGTTTTCCGTTTCAAGGAAGTCGTCAATCAGCACCGCTCGGTGACATGGCGCATTATCATCCATGAATATGAAGTCAGGACCGACTGCACCTCGAAACAAGCGAACATAAGGCTCAAGAACTTCGTCTCTGTATCTTTGAGCAGTCACAGACCCCGTGTCAAAGAAATGGAGGTCTGTGCGGCCGTCCATCATGATGCCTGCCCATACCATTACTCCCCTTGATGGAAAATGATGTCTTTCCGTTATGTTTCTTGGTTCAAAACGTGTTCCACGTTCTCTCCATATCGTTACCTGCCGAGAATCACTACTCAGACTAAACCGGGACTCGTCACTGAACATCACATTGGCCCACTCTCCCATACTCCAAAGTTGATGTTTCAAACTCCAGTTCAAACGAGCGCGTTTATGCGTGGATGTGAGGGGAATGCAAACTGCTGGTCTTCTGGCATACAGGCCAGCATGATTGAGTCTCCTGTAAACAGTTTGTCTAGAAATTCGTATTCCTGTGGCGACTGTGAGCGCCGAACCCAGTGCTCTGCAGTACTGCTCATTTGACGTAGCGCACTTATTACCAGATATTGGTCTTGGCGAGGGGTTGGGACTCTTGGTCAACCTGATACTGGTTGTTGGGTAACATCTCCCGTTCTTTGAAACCTCTGCCACAGTCTTTAAATAATAGACTGGTCCACACATTCAGAATTCGAGACACTTCGGTTTGTAATCGTGAGGAGTCCAGCATTCCAACGATTCTTCCTTTCCTAAACATGTCCAATTGGCTTCTTTGTGCCATCATTCACCTTGTTTGATGGTTAACGTTCCTTCACACAGCAGTTGCATGAAACTTGTCTGAACTGCCTATGCTGCGTGAATCGGTTTCTCCGCATTCCGACATGCGCCGGTGTTTCGCGCAGGACGTAGTCGACTGAAAAGTTTTGCATAAACCTAATGTTTTTTCTTCACCCAATTAATATCCGCAAGAAATTTGGAATAATTTTAGGAATATTTACTCCATGATTTTCGCATTTTACGATTCATGCTTAAGTTTTGGACACCAGTGTACATCTTCCAAGACTTTATCTCAGCAGCTTGAGAATCCATACGACGAATTGAAAAGACTCAATGAAAAATATGCCTGCAGGAAAAAATTCTCTTTATATCTAATCCCTAAAACTTTTGAAGAATGCAAGTTCCTTTTTTGCCAAAATGTCCACCATCTTTTCTCTGCGATTAAAACCCAACAACATTTCACTGAATCGTCTTCAGGAACTGCCTTCAGTTCGGTGAAAGGGGATTTATTTCTTCATGATTGCTTGAAAAGGTCTGAAGGCGAAGAAAGAATCTGGATGTGGAACAATTCCCAAGAAGAATGAAACGAATAACAAAGCTTTTAGTAGGCTATGTGAAGAGCCCCCAGTTCACTGTCGAAGAAAGTTGTAAATGCTCCAACATACAGATACAAAGAAGAAGTCGCTGAAAACACCAGCATTGATTCCCTGAGAAAAACACGGAACAAGGGTTCTCGTCAGTGCAACGCACTCGACCACTCGTCAGAGGGAAAAACCACTCGTCAGGAAGAAAAAGAGTTAATAGTTTCAAAGGCAATGTCACTGAGTGCAATATGACTGCAGTCACGTTTTTTTTATTCGGAACTAAGTCAAATCAAGTACCATGTAATTTACTGGACACACACTAAAAACTGCAGTTCATAGGACACATCATTGAAAAATTAGATTGGACAGTGTAATTAACACATCCAAAATTTTAAAACCTTGGTAGTACTTCAATTCTATTTTGTATTTAGGATTCAGTATAAATTAATACAATATAAGTAATTTATTTTTCATTTTTTAAAAACTTTTACTTTAATTAAACAGAAATTACAGGAGAAACATATCACTGTTTCAGCTAATTTTTAAAATAAAGCACATTACTAGTGAAATCGGTTATTTAAAAATTTGCCTGGTGCAGTTTACTGGTAAAATGAACAACAACACTCTGTTAGATAGTAAGAAAAACACGTTAAACTCGCATATAAATTCAAAATTAATCATATAAACTCTCAAACAAATTACATTTCAAAATAGGATATCTAATCATTTACCAAATAATTATTTTTCTTTTTTCCAAATTTGAAAGAGATCGAAATATCCAAGGCTGGTTTTCAAAGGACTTTATATAAATTGGCCCCCGAATCTTCAGCAACTTATTTCCAACAGAAGTGCTTTTTAAAAGTTTTGCGAATTTGTAATCCTTCATTACCTCAAAAGAATTTTTTTTCTTCTTTCCTTTTAAAACGCGCTTAATACTTACTTTAGTAACCCTCGTGTGATACTTTGTGGTGCACGGAGATTTTCTAACATTTTTCAATAAAGAAATAATAATTATTATTTAAATTAATTTAAATTATGCATCAGAGCTCTTAAGCGTAGGGCAACGTAAAAGCATTCGTACAGTTAAATAAGCGTAATATATTATCTTACGACCATTTAATTTTCAATCAATGTCATTCAGAGAAAACTTAAAAACAGAATCCGCTAAATGAACATATATTTGAAATGAATGTAACGTGTGTGTGATTTTAACCTTTATTGTTCGTTATAAATTTTTGTGTTACTTTCTACCTTTTCTTTCAGACGAAAAGCCAATTTATTCGAAATATTTTTAAGCTAATTAAATTTCTTCGAAAATAAATGGTACCAGACGAAAGAACAACTTCACTTAATAGAAATACTTGGCAGAGATTACTTTTTTATTTATTTAACTCTCACACTCCACGGTGTTGTTATATTTAAATACATTTAAAAATATTTAATAAAACATACCAATTCCTTAAAGTTAGAAAACTATACCCAATTGTTACTTATCACACTTTTTTCAAATCTTACTATAAAAAAAGTGTAACTTTATTGTTAAATATATTATATTATTGGAAATTATTTTTCTAAAATGACAGCTAAGTAAAACGGTGTGCGTTATACGACGAATATACCTAAAAATTAAAAATAGTAGCTTGAAAGTGTAGGTACGCGTTACACTTCAGATTTAAGGGGTATATGTAATAGTTCTGAGCCAGAAATATGAATACAGTAAGAGTCCCAAAAACTAGGAACTCCCTAACCTGGTAGTACGGATAACTCGGCCAACCCTTGCATGTCAAAAAAAACCCTGCGTGCTGACCCACTCAAGGTAAAAATTCCGAAAAATGCTGAAGACGTTAACGTTGAAGTCACACACACCACACAATACAAAATCCTAAAATATCCTTCAGTGAGAGACTAAAGACTATCAAAACCACTCTTCAGGATTTTGAACAAGTTGCGTTGGTTATGGATTTACTGTTCTTTCGTTATGAAGCAGCAAAACGCAGATTGCAGTTCGGAAGGTAACAAGACATTGCACATTTCTTTAAAAGAAAGTAGCCACTTTTTGCAAAGTCGACTACTTAATTTTCATTTTAGACAGCTTTATGCTTTCATTAAGTATTTTCTGAGGTGCGCCTGATTAGGTAAATTAGTGATTCCTATGCATTCATTATAATATTCGTTTTCATGTAGTAAATGTATGCTTTCACAAAATACGTACTTTTCCATTGTTGAGGGTATTTCAGCAGTTTGTTTTCCATTGTATTCTCAAGCAAACAATACATACAAGTGCAGTACAATATTTTCTGAAGAAACACCCGTACTTACTTACTTTTAATGCCATTCTAGATAACCCAGCATTTTCACAGCCACAAATAGGTTTTCATGAAGCCAAGGTTTGGGAGTCTCAGTACTATTTTTCTTTTTTCATTTTATGTGATATAATTAAATTAATAATTATTGGTCATTTGTTAAAGCCTCTTGCTTTAAACTGCACGAAATGTGTTGTTCACGGCCCACGTAATTTTGAGCCCCCCCCCCCGCAGTCATTTGAGAAAGATAACATGTGTAATATAGAAATTTAAACTGATTGGTTCTTTGTTGACGTCCCGATTTAAGGTATGCGACTACTTGCTACAACTTTAAAAAAAAATGGAGGTATGGGGATTTTTTTTCCTTTTAGACTTGTTTAGTACATTTTTTAAAGAAAATATGCTAAAATTAAGAAGATAATGAGAAACTATTATTACTAACATAAACGCGGCTCATCCTGTACCAAAAGTTTATGAATAAATTTTCAAATATTTAATTGCGATGTGTTGCTATGTTATTTATTTTTGAAATGACCTTTAGGATAAGAAATATTTTAACTTTTACAAAAACTAGAACGCTTTATCTTAGTTATTGTATGAAATTGCTTAAAAAAACAGTAATCATATTAACAAAATGGACTGAAAACTTTGTAATAAAACAGTGATTGATAGATATTAGGGTTAAAACACTTCTTCTATTATACAGAACATACAGAAAAATTTTAGATAATTATTTTCAAAACATTTTAGCAATCGCTGTCCCCGTTTGAACATTTTCAGAAAAACACATTTCGAGTAAAACGTGTTTTAAAGTATGACATCTTTCTTAAAGTAATGGCATCTGCTTTTACAAAAACACTTGTAGTTTTTATTCTAGTTAATGGAAAAGTAATAAACTTGGTAGTTTGTAAAAAGCCAATAAGAAGGCCTTTAAAACAAAATCATAAAAGTTTGTCAATTTTTGGCAAAATTCACAATTTTAGGGTAGTCGGATACTTTAAACTCCCGATGGTTTTTGGCGGCGAACCTCTTAATTTTGAAAATCGATCATGCGAAAAAAATAGCACCTGAGTCAGCACCATTCTTTTTCTCTCAAATTTCTCACACCAAGTCAACGTGATGGCTTTGAGACTCAGCAGATATAATGTGCATCAAATAGTCCCTCTACAAAATAGCTGAAATCCCAAACAATAAGATAGAAGTATTATGTTTTAATTGAATACAACCCCATTATTTTTTTTATAACTTCTATATAGATATGCTATTACAATATATTTGAAAATAACACGCGCAAATGGCTGACATTTATTATTTGCTTGTAATTTCAATTGCAAGGGAAATAGCTGTTATACGCTTTTTATTGGACAAAACAAAGAGGAATCTTTTAGTAATTCGGCAGTTATTTGAAGTTGCTTTGGTAAGTTCGGTAAATATCTTAGAATATTATTGATACTAATGATGTCATTAACTCATTAAATAAGTTAGAATCGAACATGTATTTTTTAAAAAAATTGAAATAAAATTCTTGCAAAAAAAATGCAATTCACAGAAAGAGACATACTTCCTATTAAGTTTTCTACTACAGAATTACTAATTCTTTCTGACTAAATTATCTATAAATTTTTTCACCAACTTCTTTTTGGCTGTGTTCAGATTTTATCAGGATTTGTCACATAACACAAGATTAATTTTATTCACAAGACGACGAATTTATTTTTAAGCTGATAATAAAGTACAACTAATATTCTCTCCCATCTCTTTTCTTTATATTTCTTATACTTGGAAACATCCGTGAATCCAGTCTTTAAATTAATGAAACTGTATAATCTCCTGGGTATCATTAACAGCAGAGTCAAAGAGTCAAAGCGCCTTGTAAAATTGTCAAAGTTTCTTTTTTCTTTGGATCCCATGCTTTATCTCATTACTGTCTTTTTAAATCCTTAGAAGAGCGAAATAGGTCTGAGACATTGTAATGAATTCTGTTCTCCTTTTTTTAAAGGGACTTTTCAATACAGTAATTGAATTCTTGATTGAAAAAATTGTATACGTGTAAATTCGCAGGAAGGAAAGTAATTTTATTTTAATGTGAATTATTTTTTAAAAAATATATTAAAAACTTTCAGAGAAAAATATTATTATAATCTCCATAGTATTTTAGTAGCAATAATCATTACTGAACAATATATTCTATACGTTTAAAATTATTGCTATTTTTGTTGATTTATTGGTTAAATGGGAATGTACATTAGTTATGGGGAAAAAGTGAGCTTTCATTGAAAATCGAAAATAGCATG
This sequence comes from Trichonephila clavata, assembly GCA_019973975.1. Lineage (NCBI taxonomy): Eukaryota > Metazoa > Arthropoda > Arachnida > Araneae > Nephilidae > Trichonephila > Trichonephila clavata. The sequence goes on along the minus strand of BMAO01038284.1, from coordinate 927 downwards.
TAAACTGTATCGATTTCTCACGTATGTTTTCTCTTAATCCACCTCCAGAGTGTCTTCGTGAAGTTGTTTGATAAAAGAACAACGCTATGCGAAGAATCGCGATATATACAAATAGGTTTATTGATTGCTGTATGTGATCAATTTTTTAAAAAATACCTATTACTCTAACAAACTCAATGGCACTAAACTTGGTATGCAGATAGATGATGACATGGAAAGTAAGGTTGTTTGAAAAAAATAGTTCCAAAATCACCAGTAGATGTATTTATGTCCTTGTTGTAGCTTACCAAACTAAAATTCAGCATAAGACACGGGTATCAAAGCAAACTCCACATACACACAAATATATATATATATATATAGTAACATAAAATGAAAGAAATACATGGCATAATAAAATTGATAATACAAAATAATATCACTAACAAAGCTAGAAGATTTAAACCAGATTTCAAGAAACACACTTTAAAAATGATGGAAGAGTCTATTATAGAAGAATTAAGGTAAGTCGGTACCCCCTATCCCGCTAATGTTAAATTGAGCATTTTTATGTGCCTTTTTCTCATAAAATATTAAATGTACAGACTTAAATTTTTTTCTGTATATTAATTAGACTTTTTTTTATTTAAACTGAAGTGAGCTTTTTCAAATATATTGCTTAGTTTTTTCAAAAACTTTCATCGTAATGTATCACTATGAATTTTTTGAAAAATGTCATTTTTTTTCACGATAACTGACTTTTACAAAAATATTATCGGTATATTAATAAAAGTTCACTTCAGTATATATATTAACATATCAGTAATATTCAGTGAAGATTGCAAGTGCTTCCGTTGAATAGGTTCTGAGAAAATGGTACTCGCATTTTTAAAAAACACCGTTTTGAGATAATTGCATTTTTATTATAAAATGTCACTTCATCAAAAA